>CAUYPK010130992.1:0-66459 GCA_963574355.1 Loris lydekkerianus | reverse complement strand
TTCCTTTCCGTGCCTTTCCTTTCCTTTCCTTTCCTTTCCTTTCCTTTCCTTTCCTTTCCTTTCCTTTCCTTTCCTTTCCTTTCCTTTCCTTTCCTTTCCTTTCCTTTCCTTTCCTTTCCTTTCCTTTCCTTGCTTTTCTTTTCTTTCTTTATTTTTTTTGAGACAGAGTCTTACTCTGTTGCTCAGACTAGAGTGCCAAGGCATCATCACAGCTCACAGCAACCTCAAACTCCTGGTCTCAAGTGATCCTCCTGCCTTAGCCTCCCAAGTAGTTGGGACTACAGGCACCTGCCACCACACCTGGTTAATTTTCCTATTTTTAGTACAGACGAAGTCTTGGTCTTTTTCGGGCTGGTCTCAGATTCCTGAGCTCAAGGGATCCTCCCACATGGGCCTCCACAGTGCTGGGATTACAGGTAGGTGTGAGCCACTGTACCCAGCCAGGCTCGTAGTTCTTTAACTTGGGGACTGGACCCCCTTCTCTGCCTCTTGTGCTGGCCAGAAAGCTGCCCTGCAGAGGTCTGCACACCTCTGATTAAGTTCAACAAACATCCTGCCAGAATAACCCACTGTTCTTTCTTTTTTGTCCTGAATTCCAGTATACCTTTCTTCTTTTTCTTTTCTTTTTATCCTGAATCCTCTGCTCTTTCTGATATGGATGGGTAGGGAAGAAGAGGAAAGAGTTAGAGGGAAGCCAAGGCCAGCCTGTCTCAAATCCATGTGGGCAGCATCTGTGCTGTACTCTATAGCTAGGAGCCTGTGCCGGGAGGCTTATCACTGTCTTGTACAGTCTTCATGTAAACACCTTTTCACAGGCTTTAACGCTATCCTTTTTGCTGGGGACTGGCCATCAGGTAAAGAGAAGGAAGGGAAAGTGGGGCTAAGAGATGAGTTTGCTTCTCCTAATGGTTAAATGGAATGGGTTAGGCTTCCTGCACTGTGGGGAGCTGAGTGCAGATCTAACTGGACTGTCTCGGGGGCAGGGGCCATCTCCTCCTCACTGATCTTCAGTCCTTGGCTCAGAAGGGGTCACTCAGCAAGTGTTGCTGGAATTGCCCTGAACAATTATCAAGCTATGTGGTGGTGTCGTATTTCATCAAGTGGCATACTGTCTTTAAGTAACTGCCTCTCTCTGTTGCTGCTTATTTATACATAATGTGCATCAACGTATACAACTATCATCATCATTAAAAATAGCATTCTCTTGCTGTTAGCATTTTCCTTCTTTTGAAATATGTTCTTGGGATAAGTTGCCAGGAGAGAGACACTGAAAGTATTTTGAGGGTTCTTGCCACCTTTGCTTTGGGACAGAGAGGAAGGGAGGTTGGTGTGAGAGCAGGAAGATGACCCCTGCTGAGACCAGGGGAGGGGTGAGAGCAAAGGCCGCGGCATGACAACAGTGGGCTCATGCGGCGGGCAGATGGACCTGCCTTCAGTGGGGTCCAGCGTCCAGGTTAGGGAGCATCAAGGGGTGAGAAGGAGTGGCAGCATGAAGAAATATAAACTTTGGACAGAGATGGTTATCCCTGATGGCCTGGGGCTAATGTGCAGCAGTTGATGGGGTGAGCTCTTACAGCTGCATGTAGCCTGGGCTGGAACTCATGATTCACCTTAAGTCCATTTGGAAAACTGGGCACTGGCAACTAACTCAGAGGGGAAATAGCACATGAGGAGCATGAAACTCTGGGCGTCTACAGCCTCTGCAGAGCTTTTGGTGTGGTCTTCAGGGTGCCGTAGCTTTGAGGGATTTTGTAGAAGCCCAGGGTTTGAAGGAAGCCTGGGTTTTTGTGGAATTCAAAGTGCTGTTGTACTATTAGGGGCCTAGAATGTCTGCACACCACGAAAATTCAGGGGTTCCCTGAATTCCAGCACCCATTGGTAATCCAGAAAGCCCTGGCTCCCGAGCAGTATATAGTCAAGACAGATTGATTTCCAGCCACTTCATCAGCTCTGACTTGAGACTTAATCAGTTCCTTAGTGGTGTGAATGAATGGGTATGGAAGTGAGTGAGTGTGTGAAGGGGTAAAGCAAAGGCTTCCTGGGCCGGGCACGGTGGCTCACGCCTGTAATCCTACCACTCTGGGAGGCCCAGGCAGGTAGATTGCCTGAGCTCACAGATTTGAGACCAGCCTGAGCAAGTGCGAGATCACTGTCTCTATAAAATAGTCGGGCATTGTGGCAGGTACCTATAGTCCCAGCTACTCGGAAAGCTGACACAAGAGAATCACTTGAGCCCAAGAGTTCAAGGTTGCTGTGACCTATGATACCATGGCACTCAACCCAGGGCGACAAAGTGAGACTCTGTCTCAAAAAAAAAAAAAAAAAAAAGCAGAGTTGCCCTAAAAAGCAGAAGTTTCCCTTTAAAGCTGCTCTTCTCAGCCCCAAGCAGTGTCCTGCCCCATGGGGAGGGGATGAGGCATGTTGGCTGTCCTAGCACCTGGGATGGGGTATCTTTGGCATTTCATAGGTGGGAGTCAAGGATGCTGTCCCACCAGTATGAGGGCGCAAAGAATAGTCCTGGAAAATTGCTAAGATTTCCCTTGTTACAAACCGTGCTGGGCATTGGCTGTAGAGGGGCAGCATAGTGGGGTACCATCACAGCAGCTCTGGCACTTTGGGGGCTTGGGACTGACCTCTGCATGCTGTCCTTCGTGATGGTCCCAGTAGTTTTAGTTTCGTGACATTTATCTATTATGTATAACATTCAATATTAAAGTTGAAGAATTACTTTAATTTTTAATACATTTAATGCATTTAAAATAACAATAATAAATCCATCAATGGTAACATCAATAACATCTTAATGAAAAATAACTTATTGACCAAAACAAAAACAATGAGTAAGATGAGATTTACTGTTTTATAAATCTCTTTAATGTTGGGCTTAAAGGAAAACAGCTGGGTTCTTATTGCCTCCTCTGAGTTCAGTCTGTTGTGAAATCAGATGTCATTTCCTCTGGGAAACACTCCTGTACACACGGGAGAGGAAGAGAATGAGAAAGCAGACATTGTCTTCATCTTATATTGAAAGTGGTTTTGACATTGTAGACTCCCTGGAAGGGCCTCTGTGACCACAGAGGTCCCTGGAATGTAATTCAAGGACCAGAGTGCAGTGTTTGAGAACATGGGCTTTCCAGCAGGCTGCCTAGGGGCCAGAGCGGGAGGGGCCGCTCCCTGGTCCACTTGGAACCAGCTGAGTTATCACAGGCAAGATATTTACCATCTCTGTGTCTTACTCCCTCCTCTGTAAAATGGGGCCATGGTCCCTGCTCATAGGGTTATTATCAGAGCTCGCAGAACAGCACCAGGTACGTAGTAAATGCTATATAAGTTGTATATCTCTAACTACACAACATTTACACACATGCACAATGCGTACTATATACCTATATATAGATATATGAGATTGGGCAAATAAGTTTGCAAACTCAACCTAGAAAAAGTGCTTCGTTCCTCATTGCTGAATACCACTAAGGTCATCTTCTAAGTCTTCCCCTTGGGAGGCTGTGCTCTGACGCCAGCACCCAGTCCACCCTTCAAAGCACTTTTTCCAGGATAAGTTTAAGAACTTAATTGTCCGTCCTCATTGACAATAGCTCTGATGGCCATTCCAGAAAAAGAGTTCCAAGATTGCTTTGAAGGGTGGACTAAGCGCTGGCACTGGTGCATAGTTGCCCAAGGGGAGGATTTCAGAGGTGACCGGCGTGATGCTCAGCATTGAGGTATATAGGACTTTTTCTAGGATAAGTTTAAGAACTTATTTATCCAACCTCATACATCTACATATACATACATATATACTGCATAAGTGTCAAAATGTATGCGTACAATATATAACATATATATTACATATTCCTATTTATTCATGGTATATATCACATATACTATACATTTGCTGAAAGCAATAAAAATTATAGAAATAACTATAGCAAAAATCACTCATTTTACATCATTTCTAAGAATACGAATGTTCAAGAGCCATTTCTTTTTCTTTTCTTTTTTTTTTTTTTTTGACAGTCTCACTTTGTCACCCTGGGTAGAGTGCTGTGGCATCGTAGCTCACAGCAACTTCAGACTCTTGGACTCAAGTGATTCCCCTGCCTTAGCCTCCTGAGTAGCTGGGAGTAAAGGTGCCTGAAACAACGCCCAGCTATTTTTAGAGATGGGGTTTCGCTCTGGCTCAGGCTGGTCTTGAACTCCTGAGCTCAAGCAATCCACCGTCTTCGTTCTCCCAGAGTGCTGGGACTATAGGTGTGAGCCACCATGCCTGGCCTAAGAGCCATTTATTAAGGCATTTTTGTCTCTTGGTGAGGGAAACTGTGGGGATGGCCACCGTGTGTCCAGGGCTGCTGCAGAACATAATCAGCTATGTGGGAGCCCAGATGACAGACCTGTCACTGGGGCTTTGGGGCTTGCACACCCCTGCCTTCACCTCTTTGTGTCCCTAGAGCCCCGGATCAAAGGCTAGGTGACCACTTGGTGGAGATCCTCGTCTTCTCTGCCTCCATCTGCTGGGGAAGCACCTGTCTTCATTTGGCTGCCTGATCCAGAACAGCTGGCTTCAGGCACAGAGACATCAAAGAAAGAATTTACAGTGCCGGCCCCAGGGAGTCCCCAGAAACCCAGGCTGCTCCTCTTCTTACACAGGGAGCCTTTTCCCGAAATGCTTTTTGTTTGGAAGCTCTCAGTGTGAGCCTTTGGAAATATACATAGGTTCAAAAAATATATAAGCCTTGGTTTCTGTGATCCCAGCACAGCAGCACCAGAGCCCTGGAG
The DNA here is from genome assembly GCA_963574355.1 of Loris lydekkerianus. Taxonomy (NCBI): domain Eukaryota; kingdom Metazoa; phylum Chordata; class Mammalia; order Primates; family Lorisidae; genus Loris; species Loris lydekkerianus. The sequence continues at coordinate 61,683 of CAUYPK010130992.1, read as the reverse complement.
TGTCAAAGAGGACATGGGAAAAGCTGCTCACTCCCCAGCAGGGTCCTTGGTGCCAAGCCCACCTGGAAGGTGTTCCTTCTAGAAAGGTCTCACTAGGTCATCTCCAACCTGGTTTATTTAGTAATTCAATTAATGAATGTTTGTGCAAGGCCTGCCAGCGCTGGCAGGGTCCAGGGAGCTAGGGATGCCCCACAGACAGAAAAACCTCTTGTGAAACCTGCATGCTAGTGGGATGACTCCAGATACAAATGAGATTCCATGGCACCAGGACAGTGAGATGTGCTGGGAGCAACAGGGAGGGTGAAGTGCATTTGGGAGCGTTGACAGTAGAGAGGGTGGGGTCAGCCACACTGAGAACAGAAAGATGAGCAGAGACTTGGAGGAGGTGAGCGTGTGTCCAGTGGTGTCTGGAGAGCTGCACCGCAGCGGAGGGGATGGCCATTGCCAAGCACCAGGGAGGGAGGCACGTGCCTGCGCATCTGAGAGCAGAGGGCTCCGGAGCCTGGCGCCCGTTGAGGGGCGAGTGGATGAGTCAAGAGGACAGGGAGGCAGCTAGGGGTAGGGGGTGGTTGGAGGATGGGTCTTGTTGACTGTGGGGACCTGCAGGGACCTGTGTACCTCCAAGGGCGACACCATGCTTCTCGCCAGACTGAAGTCACTACCTGTTGCTGACTTGCAAGGTTCCTCTGGGAAACTACCCAGAGCCCATTAGAGGCCTGCAGCCCCTCCTCCTCGTCCCCTAATGACCATGTTCACATCCCCAGCTTCAAAACTGAGTTAGTCCATCTTCCCATCTGTCTCCCTGTTTTCTGGACATTTTATTTTATTTTTATTTTTATTTTGTATTTGGGATTCATTGAGGGTACAAAGAATTAGGTTACAGTGATTGCATTTGTTAGATAAAGTCCCTTACAATTGTGTCCCACCCCCAAGAGGTGTGCCACACACCGTGATGCTGGCCCTTTTGATTTTCTGTCCCACCAGATGGGATAGCCGGTGTGATACACCTCAACCTTTAAGCCCCTCAGCCCCCATCTCGCTGGTTCTCCCGCCTGGCACCTGGCGTCTGCCTGTCAGATTCCACCAGCAGGTGCTAAATTCCATAAGGCAAAGATGAATCTCCCTCCAAGACTGAGATCCGAACTCCATCTGCGTGGCATGGAAAGCCATTTGCTGGCTGCTCTTTCTTATCAGCAGAGCACTGGTGTTCCATCACTGTCATTGTGGCTTCCTGTGTCTGGCCCAGCACAGAAGTCTGAGTGGCTCTAGGGGACCCTGGGAGTTTAAATTCCCTGCACACCCACGGTGCGCGCTGTGCCTCCTGTACTGATGTCTGGACTCAGGTGTTCTTTGCAACACTCCATACCGCACGGGCTGATCCACCTCCTAGGAGCACGCTTCCCCTGCTTCCTCTAGCAAGTATGTCCACTGGCCCTTACTGACTCAATGCAATGGCCACCTGCATTGGAAACTGTCCCCACTGCCCCATCTCAGTGACACGTTCTCATCTGTCGGTATCAGATTGGGAGTGTCTGATGTGTTGATGTGCCTGAAGATAAGTTAGGCTCTGAGGCGAGCATTGATGTGGCCCTGCCCTTGGAGTCCCGAGGGTCTAGAGCCACAGGCAGTACACATTTTCTGTCAAGAGGCAGGCAGTAAATGTTTTAGGTTTTGTGGGCCAGATCATCTGTCTCATGACTGCTCAATTTTGTCATTATAGCACAAAAGCACAGACAATGCATAAACAAACAGATATAGTTGTGTTCCAGTAAAAATTCCATTTATAAAAAGTAGATGACAGTGCAGATTTAGCCCTGGGAACATCCCTTGCTGACCCCTGGTCTTGACTCAGTCTAGGCCATAAAGGGGGAGTCAGCTTGCATTCCTCAGTTAATTCACTAATTGCTAATTACTAGTGTCTCTCACTGCACGGGGATTCTTCCACAGAACAGACTGTTGTGTCACTGTTGCTTTCTAAGCTTCTGGCATAGCACCTGGCGTGGCACCCAGGATATATGAATGAATCTATGAGCAAGTGGAAGGCAGTTCTTTGCATGCTGAGCCTACTAATTAGGCTGCTGGGAGGGGCTGGGTGTGGTCTAGGGGACTCTGGGAGTTTAACTAAATTCCACCTCCAGGCACATCATTTCTGAGATAATTTTAATGAGTTCTGGGTGAGGATGGGCTCAGTCTCCTGGGAGTGACCTAGGGGTATTCAGGCTTGCCTTGCTAGCCTCTAACCTGGGAATGCCCACCTCCAGGCAGCTGCCTCAGACTTCTAATCATCAGCCTTAGCCAGGAGCCCTGTGGACTGGCTTTTCGGGGACTTACATGGGGCCAGGGTAGGGAGATGAATTGGGTTGCGAGAACCCCAGGAAGCAAGCCTTCTTCCCTGAGGTCTTCCCAGGCTGTGTGTGGCCACGTGCCAGGGTTGAGTCCCGATGTACACTTCTACAGAGCCTCAAGTGCACAAGGGTTACACGAAGGACTCCAGACACATTATCTCATTTAATTGTCACTACAACCTATGTAGTGGCATTGTTATTATCCTCATTTGACACAGGGCAGACTGAACCATAGGCAGATTGCTTGCCCAAGGTCACCTAACAGCTCAGGGCAGAGCCAAGATCTCAACCTGGCAGTCTGACTCCAGGGCTCTGCCGTAACCATCACTCCCAGGTGACATATGTTAGAAGAAAGGATTCAGAGCTGCAGGGAACCAGGCTGGATCCACCCCACCCCCTACCTCAACCCCTCTTTGCCAGACAAGAGCATCCTCACTCAAAGAACTGAAGTGATTTTCCCAAAATCACACAGCATCAGTAGAGGCAGGATTTGAAGCTGCAATTAGATTCCCAATTCAATGCTTTATCCATAGCTCACACCCTCCACTTGGGTTGGCACCTGTAGGCAAACAGGCAAATTCTGTCCCCTCTTCTGGTCTGCCAGCCACTTTTCGTTAAAAAGCAGTAGCAGATGGCTGGCTGGGATTGGCTAGATCTGGAATGAAGAATCAGTGCTCAGGAGTGCTCGGGCAAGTCCCCCCACCTCTCTGACCCTCTCTTTTCTCTTCTGATAACTGGGGTACAGCTTGACTTGGCTGAGTTATTCTGAGAGCTGAGTCCAGTGACTCATCTGGGTGTCACCTGTCATGTGGCCTGGCCTCCTGCTCCAGTTTGCAGCCCCAGCTTGGCTTCCTCATCTCCTGCCACACCCTCACCCACCCTGCACCAAGAACAGCATCAGGCCCCTGCCCCTGTACTAAGCTGCAAAACTCCATCCAGTGGCCCCTCTCTTGAGCCACCTTGTGCAATATTCTAGGTCCAGGAAACCACATCGGGCTATTTCCACCCCAGGAGCCATGGCAGCTCATTTTATTTGTTCTTGAGATTGCAGGGTTTTATACTGGTTTCTCTGTTGTCTGACAGCTCCAGCATTTTCTCACTGACGTGTAATTGCATCTCGGAAACCCACAAGCCACTGGGTCCCTGGCCCCTTGGTGGCTTCCTTCTTCTATGGAGACAGATGTCTGGGTCAGATGGGAGACATTGCCTGGTGGAAGCAAACTGTAGGGTTAGACAAGCCTCTTAATGAGGCTTGCACGTGGCTTTGGTGGCTATGAATGGTTGGGGAGCCACAGTGTCTTCATCAACTCTTTCTCCCACCCTTCTTTTTGATCTAGAATAATCAGTAGGATCTCAGACCCCAGGTTCTGGCTGGGGAATGAGTGATGGTAAAGTGCACCGCAGAGGGGGAGGGGCTGTGGTTTCTGGGAGACTCCAGGTAGAGTTCTCGTGTTTGGAGTGCACTCAGCGGAGGAGCACTCCCAGGTTCAGGCTGTCTGGAGCCCAGGCCAGCCTTCCCAATTCAAGGCTACCTTTGTGGACTGAAAGGTGGCAGAATCCACTCACCTGCAGTATACCGATGTCACCTGAGGTGACGGTGTGGCCTAGTGACCTCTGGGGACATTCCCTGAGTTTGTGTCCTGGCTCTAGCTGGGTGACTTTGGGCATGTCCCTCCCTCCTTCGCTTCCTTCTTTCCTTTCCCTGTTTCTCTTTCTTTCCTTCTGTCTCTCTATTTTATTTCAGAATGTCACAGGGGTGTGAATGTTTTGGTTACGTACATTACTTTTATACAGTTTGAGTCCAGGTTGTAATTGTGTTCATCCCCCAGATAGTGTGCTTTGTACCCATTAGGTGTAAATTTACCCACCCCTCCTACCTCTTCCCACCTGCTTGATTTACACTGAATTTTACTGCCATCCGTACACATGTGTGTCGAGCATTTAGCTCCAATTTAAAAGTGAGTGCATGTGGTGTTTGTTTTTCCTTTCCTGTGATACTTCACTCAGAAGGATGATCTCTAGTTCCATCCAGGTTGTTACAAAAGGTATTAGTTAACTATTTTTTATGGCTAAGTAGTACCCCATGGTGTTCATACTATTTTATTAAGCCACTCATATATTGATGGGCACTTGGGTTGTTCCCACATCTTTGTGATTGCAAATTGTGCTGCTATAAACATTCCAGTGCAAGTGCCTTTTTTTTTTTTTTTTTTTTTTTGTAGAGATAGAGTCTCACTTTACCCTCAGTGGAGGGCCGTGATGTCACAGGACTCACAGCAACCTCCAGCTGGGACTACAGGCGCCCGCCACAACGCCCAGCTATTTTTTGGTTGCAGTTCAGCCGGGGCTGTGTTTGAACCTGCCACCCTTAGTATATGGGGCTGGCGCCCTACTCACTGAGCCACAGGCTTTAATAGAATGTCTTTTCTTCTTTTGGGTAAACACCCAGTGACGGGATTGTTTGGTCCAGTTCTTAACTTCTCTGTGTTATACACTTTCATCTCAAATACTGGGATCATGATAGGTCATTCAGCCTTCATTAAGCTTAAGGGAGAGCTATTTTATTCTGGTCTCCAGCTCTCTGCTTGAGCCAAGAGGTGTAGTCAGAGTCAGAACATGGGAGTGATTATGAAGAGACACACAACCACAAAAATGGCATAAGAGCACTCATTTTGATTTCACGGGCCTTATAGTCACAGGTGGTAGCCCTGGTTTAATCTGAGTTAAGGTGGCCCCAGCTGGAGAGTCACAGGCTGGCTCATGATGGAGGTCAGAAGCTCCCCGAGGGACAGACACACAAAACTCTAATGATGGTGGTTCTGAGCTGGCACACTGGCACTTCTTCCCCATCCCATTAGATAAAGCACATCACAAGATCAAGTTCAACAGTGTTGACCTTCTGAGAGACAAAGCTCCAGGGTCCAGTCCCTTAGTCCCATCTTTTACAGGTCCCAAGTCCAGCCTAGTGCTGGCCTGTTGGTGTTTGTTCCCTGCCCGGCTGTCCTGTGTGTGTCCCAGGGACTTTGCAGCACACACTGCGTTTACTTCCCTGTATGCGCACAGGAACACACACACAGCCTAGTAAAGCAGCTCAAAAGGTTTTTTTTTTTTTTTTTTTGATTGGTTGTACGTTTGTTACCTGGAGAGGGGACTGACCCCTTGCAGGCCTCCTGAGAATCCCCTGGGAGTTGACTGTGTACCTCACACAGCGGAAGTGGCTGCCTTGCGGCTCCTTCCATGCATGATGAGACCCTGCTAAGTGCTCACCATGATCTCCTGACCTGTCCTTGCATTACTACTTGGAGGTAGGTGCTAGTTTTAGCATCAACCTCCTCATAAGGCACAGAGAGGTTAAGTGACTTTCCTTGGGGTATCCAGCAAAGATCTGTAAGAGCTGGAGTGAGACTCAGGCAGCTTGGGTGTAGAGTCCATGTGCTTACCCGTGAAATTTCACTGCCTCTGGAGTGCAGACAGAGCACTTGTGCTATGACAGGGAGTACGTGGGGCGTGGGCTGGGATCTGTTTATACAGCCAGGTCTGTGCCTCCCTCGTCTCCTGGGTGCTCTGTTTGGATGACTGAGCACCCTCCCAGGAAGATCTTTTACCACCTCCCAAGACCCCTGCAGTTCCCCTCTCCAGGGCGCTAAGCAAGCAGGGGAGTGGCATGGCCCCATCTGTTTGGAATTAGATGGGAATTGAGCACAGTTGGCCAGAAACTCCATTAAGCCAGAAAGCTGAGCTTGGAAACACTGTGTGGAGTGTCACCCCAGCAGAGCTGTCTCTCCTCTGGAGATTCCATCCCTGTCACCTCCCTCCCGCACTTACTTTCCCCGCACCTTCTCCACCCTGGGGTGGTGACAGACACCAAGAGACCCTCACCAGTGAGCATGATAGGATGAAGATATGTGCTAGGAGCACAAGATTAGAGCGGGAATTTTCCCCCGGGGGATAGTGGCAACCAAAAAACAATAGTAGACTGTAGTGTGTACTTGCAGACTGCCAGGCGCTCCACACCCTGTGGGTCAGTATTAGGTTTGTCTCCAGTTTATGGACAAAACCCAGACTCCCAGGCGCTAACAAACAAGAGCCACGGGGTGACTCTGCTGGACTTGCAGTCAGGCTTTCCCATGCCAGCTGCGGTGCAAGGGCCTCCTGTTCTGTCTCATACCAGCTGTATGGCTTCCGGCCAGTTGCTTGGCCTCTCTGGGCCTCAGACCTTTAGCTGTGACTTGGAACTGCAGCACGTTCCCACAGGGTAGAGTGCAAACCCCTCTACACCCGCGACAATGCTTTGAGGTAAAGAGATCATCTGACCCTGGCGAGTTCTGGCTTCCATGCCTGTCTTCCCTTGGGGGGCTTCAGGACCATGGTTCTGAACCCCCATTCCGGAATACCCAAAAGACATTTGTAGATTCTTTTTTAACTTTAAAAAATGTTGCTGAATCTACATTTTTTAGCCATCTCTTCTCTTTCTTGATGATTTCTTGTATTGCATCCTATTTTTTTCTCTTTTTTTTGTCATAAGCTTCTGGAAAAAAAATCCCACAGGGTGGGCTGGCTCTCCCATTACATACAGCCCTTGGGAGGTGCAAGGGTCAGAAACTTCTGAGGGGCTTCCCTGCCAGGACTGGGTTGATGTGGAAGGTGCCACCACTTCAAAAAAAAATATGGGTTTTTTTATTTTGTTGTTTTATTGGGGTTTTTTTTGTTTGTTTGTTTTGTTTTGTTTTGTTGTCTAGTTAGAAAAGTTCCTATGAGCACTGAAGGAAATCCTGAAAGGAGAGAAAAGGATGAAGGCCTGGAGTGGGGGGGACCACCCAAACCACAGAAACTGCCCTCCTGGAAACTACCCACCTACATAGTTCAGGCTGTTTTCTTTCACTGTATTTTAGTTCCTCTATGGTTTAAACATACTGAAACTGCAATTCTGATTCTGAAATAGCTTCCTGTTTTTTTTTTTTTTTTTTTTTTCTAATTTCATGGTATAGCAGATATTTCCCCATGTTATTTAAAATTCTTCATGAACATTATTAATGATGCAGAATTTTCTGTCCTCTTTAACAATGTGAGTGATTTCCTGGATGCAGAGTGTGTAGGAGCTCTCTAACATTTTACTATTAAAAATAACATGACAAACATCTTTGGGCACAAAATTGCACATCAACCCATTTCCTGGAACAGATTCCTAGAAGGGAGATTACTTGAGGTGGAAGCGGAGAGCACTTTTGGAGACCTTCCATGCTTCAGGTGAACATCCCTTTGTTCTAGACTGAAGGCCCTAGTGGGGCAGTGGCTGGGGCTACACATTCTTACAGAGCTGGTGTTGCTGCTCCACAGGGATTAAAACCCTCATGCTCCTGGCTCAGGAAGAGTACTGGGTGGTGTCTTTCCTTGGTGACCTGTGTAATGCTATAGGAGTCCTGATGATTGAAATTAAGTTTCGCTGGAAGCTGAGACAACAGAACTCTCTCTGAAAGCAGAAGTGTCAGAACCCAAAGGCTTCCATAGTAGCAGAAGAGGTGTTTGTCTTCATAGAGATGGAATTCCCTGCAGAATATATACACAGGTGCATGTGCACATCATACCCCACTGCAGGCTCTGTCCCCAGCTCCGATCCTTACTCTGCGTCCGTGACAGCCGACACAATCACGTCCTTGCTTATTCTGTGTGCCCTGTAGAAGAGGTCCATTCATGATCTGTTCCCTGCTGTAGTCCTACCCCACCCAGAACATTACCTGGCAGTAGCTCTTTAAATACATGTTGAATGAATGAATAACAAACGGCAGAAACTGTAAAGACCCTCTGAGACCCTGAACCATGATTGTCATGACGGTTGGAAGCATGTTCATTCATTGAGGCCTGATATGTGCCTGGCACCTCCCAGGGAACTCTGTTATCATTCAGGTGACTCTGTTGTTCTCTCTGTTGTAATATTTCCTGACTCTTGCCATCTTGGCATTAGAACAGAACATTCCCTACTCTAAATTCTTTGTGAGCCAGAATATTTCTTTCTTTAATATACATAAGAATATCCTGGAATTTGCTCGTAGTTTGGATAGTTCTGGTATTTACCTAGGAGTGGCTTTGCCCAGGTATAAGTACACTTGTAGGGAACTTGGATTAGCAACCCCAGGAGGTTCCTGGAAGGGCTGAACTCACGTTAGCAGGGCACGTTAGCACGTTAGCAGGTGGCCCGTATCTGCACCTGCTAGCCAATACTTGGCGTCTCTGTGCCTTCTCATTTTTGCCACGCTAATCGGTGTCAAGCAATGTCTCAATTCTGTTTCCGTTTGCATTTCTCTGATTGCTAATAAGCCCCGACACCTTGACACCTTTGTGCCTGCCCTGCCCTTGGTCTAGCCCTAAAGACGTCCTTCCCCCCACCTAACCTTGGGCTTGATTTCTCTTCTACTTGCCCTTAAGAATTCAACATCTGTGGTCAGACATTTGGCCCTTCAGAAGGTTGTGGTCCCAGGCCTCATCTCAGCATGCCTTGTCTGCCTTTCTAGAAGAGCAGGCCGACCTTAGTTCACAAACTAACCAGCGGAGTCTCACACTCTGAGATTCAGAGTCTACGTCAGCACCTGCAGGCTGTGCAGCTCTGCCAACCGCCTTTACCTGCAAACTGGAGATTAAAAATAGCACCTCCCGGAAGAGTTTTTCAGGGGGAATTAGGTGAGATAATCTATGCAAAGTATTTGCCACCTTGTAGGGCTGAGCAAATGGTAGCTTTTGGGTTTTAGAATCCTTTTAGTCCCTCTTTGTCATTCTATTTATGTGACTGGCCTCCAGGCCTGGGGGACCCCTGGGTGGAGCTATGTTCCTTGCATATTTGTATTCCCAGCTCCCAGCTGTGCTGGGCAGACAGTATGACCTCAGCCAATTCATGTGTGTAGGCCTCAAATGATGGGTTGGTCTAGATGCCTTTTTAAGTCTTTTCCAACCCTGAAATTCTGTGATCAGGGAATTACCAAGGAAAAAGTTCTCCTTGCGAGGTCTTTTCTAAGGTTTCCAAATGGGGTCATTATTATACACGGCAGGTAATTATAGGAGGCTGTACTGAAGTGCGGAGCTCCCTGAGCTTGATGGCTGCTTGGTGTGTTTCCGAGGCTATCATCTTTCTGCTGACAGGGGGATCAGAATCTGGCAGAGGCTCTGCTGCAGCAGGCAGTGGGAGCCAGCCCTGCAGGACCGAGCCTCACGCTGGCTGTTTCTCTGTCTACCCCAGGGATGTCAGGGCAGCATCTAGTTTCATGTGAAGAATATCAGGAAAATCATGGCAGGAGGATTAGAGGAGATTTCAGAACACCCAGTCCAAGGGTCACAGTCTCATATGTCCTCAGGGGCCATGTGGATAATAAGGGTATGGTTTAAAAAAAGAGGGGGAGATGTTGAGACAGTAGGGAGTAGTGAGGTATATGGTTAATGGCAAAACACACGAGGTGCTGACCAAAGAAGATGGCTACTGCTTAGCCTGAGGGATTTTCCCTATGGAGGACATGAGCCCAGAATTCCTGGACGTTTTCTTCTTTTTTTCAAAGAAGACATAGATCTAGACTTTTCACCTGTGGTGCATCTTACAAGGGTATATGTGAAACTTGGTAGATGTGGAATGTAGATGTCTTGGCACAGTAACTGGGAGAATGCCAGGAAGGCTGTGTTGACCAGTGTGATGAAAATATGTCAAACAGTCTATGAAGCTAGTGTATGATGTCCCATGATCATATCAATGTACACAGCTATGATTTAATAAAAAAAAAAAAAAAATAGCCAGATGTTGTGGCAGGCACCTGTAGTCCTAGCTACTTGGGAGGCTGAGTCAAGAGAATTACTGAGCCCAAGAGTTTGAGGTTGCTGTGAGCTATGACCCCACTGCACTCTACCAAAAGTGACAAAGTCAGACTGTTTAAAGAAAGAAAAGAAAAGAAATAAAAAGAGAGAGAGAAAGAAAGGAATAAAAGAATAAAATAAATATACATATATTCTTCATAAAAGTCATTTTTCAAATATATGCTTGGTAAGAATTTACTTCAGTCTGAGAATTACCTTTCCATTTTCTTTTTTTTTTTTGTTTGTTTGTTTGAACATTTTCATATTTTAAAGAAAAAACATAAATTTTATTAAAGTCTAATTCATCTTTTTATTTACTTCATGGTTCATTTTTGTAGAGCTCTGTTTAAGAAATTTATTGCCTACCCCAAGGTCATAACAATTCTCTTCTGCTTCCTTCTGAAAGTTTTATTATGGATCTTAGGTTTAGTCTAGGATCCATTCAGAGTAAAGATCTGTGAATTATGAGAGACATGATCTAAGTTTTTTATTCCTTTATTTTTTCACACATATATCTAATAGATTTAGCACCATTTTTGAAAACACATGCTTTCACCACCTTGGAGAGCTTGTCAAAAATCAATTGAATATGTACATGTGGGTCTGTTCCCAGACTCCACTCTTTTATACTGGTCTTCTATCTATCCTTTAGCCAGTACCAGGCTCTCTCAGTTACTTTAGTTTTATAATATGCCTTAAAATCAGGAAGTGTAAATTCTCCATCTTTACTCTTCTTTTTAACCTTCTTTTGGCTATTGTAGGTTCTTTGTTTCCATGTAAATTTTGCTATGATCCATTAACAAGTCCTAGGAAAGGTTTGCTGTGGTTTTGACTGGGATTGCACTGAGTTTTGCTATCTTAATTATTATGTTTTCTAAACAAAGCTGATACATTTTTCCATTTATTTAGGTATTTAATTTTAATTTCTCTCAACAAAGTTTTATAGTTTTCAGTGAACAAATGCATTGTCTTCACATACTTTTTGTTAAATTTATTTGAAGGAATTTTATTTGTGCCTTTATAAACAGAGTTGTTTTGTAAACCAAGTTATTCTTCATTTCAATGTCCAGGAGGATTTTTCTTTGCTGATAAATAGAAATGCAATAGTATATTTAATCCCAACTTTGTATTTTGTAACCTGGCTAAAATCCTCTTCCCCCCCCTTTTTTTTTTCTTTTTTTTTTGGTAAATTTCTTTGTATTTTCTGCTAGTATGACCATGTTGATTACAAATAAATTAAATTTTGCTTATATTTAATCTTTTTTTTTCCTTGCCTTATAGGATTTCCAGTGCAATGCTAAGAGGGATTATAGCTTGTTTCTGATTTCAAGTACAAAGTATTCAATCTTTCACTGTTAAGTGTGATGTTAGTTGATTTTTCATTATCTGTCTTTTATCAGTGGAGGGTTTGTATTGTTTGTGTAGAATTCTATCAAATGATTCTTTGACCCCAATTGAGAAAAAATATATATTTTTCCTATCTTCTGTTACTATAGTAAAATTAATTGATCATTTTTCATTCATTTGACAATCTTTGAGATAAAACCCATTTGTTTAAAATTTATTATTATTATTTTAACATATTGTGTAATCTGATTTGAAAATGTTATGTTGAGGATTTTTGCATTTGTGTTCATGAGGGATATTTTCCTCTCTTTTCTATTCTTGTAAAATTTTTTTTTGTTTAGCTTTGGTGTGAAAGTAATACTGACCTTATAAAATGAATTAAGAAGGGAATTTTGTCTTAATTTTATGACACAATTTTATTCATCATTGTAATTACTATTTTCATAATGTATCTTGTTTTATTATTCTTACTTTCAACCTATTTGTCCCTTTGGATTCAAATTACATTTCTTAAAAATAGCATGTAATTATATAACGCTCTTTATCCTATGTGATAATTCTGGCTTTGCTTAAGGCTGGTATCTGAGAATATACCTAGGAAATAATACTATTTTCTTGTCTTGAACAAGTGTCATGAGCACTAACATGATGTTCCATTATACATTTATTAATTCCCTTTTTATTAGCAATCATTCGCTTTCCAATATTATTAAATTTACTTATACCCTCCTGAATATAGCAGAACTATTAGGCTCAGCAAAAGGATTAATGCATAAAGTCAGTAGTAATATGAATCAAATACTTGCTCTTTCATTCATTTCCAAATGTTCCAGGCACAACTGGACAAATATAGGCAGATGGCATTGTCTCACCTGCTAGGTAGAAAGGAAGCTGAAGATGTTAATTTTAACTTAGACAAGCAAAGAAAGTTGACAACCATCATGCCCTTAGAAATTTAGACAATTATTCAAAGGCATTGCCATTTTGTCATGTTTAGTAATACAAATTATAAAAGCATTCTGGGTCCCACTATACGAGGCCAAGAAAAGAAAAAGAAAAATTTTGAGTGTAGGATAATATTTAGAAATAAACATATCCTACATCAAGCACACAAAGTGAACTCAGTGTGAGTTAAAAACGGCTTGCTGTTTTTACAGAGGCTTAAGGAACCTGGGCCCCCCTGGATCCCACGCACAGAGCTGGCTTGTTTGGGGTTAAAATCCCACAGGCCAGGTCTCTGAAGTTGTGCTTGTTAAGCCTAAGGTCAAAAGGCATGCCGCCCCTCCTCAGAGATATGGGCCAGAGGGTTGACGTATGTTAAAAACATATTGTCAGAGGTCTATAAGTGTTCTGCCCTGTGGAGAAACACAGTCGTTACTTCATGCTGGGTAAACTGAGTGAACGCTTGAAGGCACTCTTCCATTAACTCTGTTCCCCTGTGGCTGTTTTCTTCTTTATAATATTTATTTAGATACTTGCTCAAGAGATTAGTCAATATTTAGAAAAGAATGTTAACTGCAGAAGTGATAGTGTTGATGTGGTAATAGGATGTTTCCTTAAAAGTTAATTTCAGATAGGCAAAATGAGTTAATGGTGAAACTAACAGATGATAGATTAAGTGTGTACGTGACTAGAAGTGTATAAAATCAGACCCCAAATAAAGAACTTTGCTACACACCATCCCATGCTATGTAGTCTGTTTCTTGCCCCCTTTTCTTAACATTGCAGGAGCGAGCTTATCCTTGAAGGCTGCAAGGCTGTCTCTCTGTAGCCCCAGCACTTACACCAACATTTGAGAAGTAGGACAAATGTTAGATAGCTTTGTTTGAAGTTTGCATCTGATAAATAACAATATCCTTTTCTTCCCCTCTTCTCTTTCCCAGTATATCTTACAATGGATCTGATGGCCATCTGCCTTAATGACGTGGATGCAGAGTTGTAACACATGCTTATTTAGCCATTAAAAGCCATCCTTTTAACCTTTAATTTCAAAACCCCTCTGTAATTTAGTCAGCAAGTGATTTAATTGACCATTGCAGTTTTATAATAATCTACTGCCCTGTAGATGTTATATACATAGTGTAATATATATTATGTAATATATTGATATTATATAAAATACATATAATATATATAATACATTGTATGTGGCATTTTTAGCCCATTATTACACTTAATTCTTGGTAAAATGTGTTTCTTGATATGAAAACATCAGTAGAGTACCTAAATTGAAATGATATTTTTGTTCTAATCATGGGATAATATTAGAAGTATTTGTTTTCATTACCAAATCCAAGTGCAAAATAAGTGTTTGTGATATTTCAAACTCATCCTTATCCTCCTGGGCTATGGCCAAAGGCCAAAATACCCGCTCAGTATATAGAAGTCTTTAGTCTATTGTTAACCTATGATAAAAATAATAAATTGTAGTCTTACTTTGGCCTGAGAGGTAGTCAGTGGGGTGTGCTCCTTGTTGAGTAGCCTGAATGCCTCCTTGACTGCTGAACTCCTGTAGTCAGGAGGCCACCTCTAGTGAGGACTAGAACATTCATTTGTTGGCTGAGCAACCTTCTGAATGTGAAAGAATTTTTACTGTTGAGCATCAATATGCTCCACTTTGAGTTTTCCCTTTTTGTATCTGTTTTACTTCATAGTTACCTACTGCTAAACAACAAATTGTTCCTCCCCTCCTTAAACTTAAAAAATTTTAAGAGTAGGTATTTATTATCTCACATAGTTTCTAAGGATAGGAACCTCAGTAGCAACTAAGAGGAGTTATTATGGCTGAGAGGCTCTCCTGAAGGGGCAGTCAGGTTGTCTACCATGATTTCAGTCCTCTAAAGGCTTGACTCGGGTGGCTGGTGGGCCTGCTTTCAGATACATTTGCATGGCTGTTCTTTATCACCACGTTGACCTTTTAATAAGGCTGCTTACCACATTCGAGCTATTCTGTGATCCAAGGGAGAGAAAAAAGTGAGTCATCTCTTTTGGTCACACATACCAGCCCTAATACAAAAAGGGAGGGAACTTCACAAGGTTATAAATACCAGGAGATAATCATTATTTGAAGCCACCTTAGAAACTGGCTACCACAAAGTCTACAATGTTTTCCCATAATACTGAACCCCATACCAGGTTTTCTATTTTTCAGTCACCTAAGGATAAATTTATTGGCTGTGGCCCAGGAATCAATATCAATTCACACAACATTGTGTTATTAATATCATTTTATTGCTTTGATACCTTGATGAAACACTCTGAATTCTGCCCACTGAGTGGATTGATCTTTCCCTTCTTTAATAGAGCAGGCCACAATGCAGTGCCACCCTTGAGAGAAGTATTATCACTTCATATTTGAGCTCCTTTCTGTTAGCCATGCTGCCTTTTTGGGATCCTCCATATTAATCATATGTGAACACTTATTCAGCTATGGAGTTAAATAACTCATAAGATAGATAGATATGGGCCTTGATTTATTTGCTGTCACTTGCTCATGTTTGCAATGGGCTCCCCCAGTGGAGTCCCTGGGCACACCCTTTCTTTCCTTGGTGCAGTTACCTCGCAATTGCAATATTTTTCTGACATAACCTATCAATGTGCAGAACACTCTAGTTCTCAAAATAATTTGTGCCATTTAGCAATAGATATAATTTCAATCAGGGATCAACAATGGGCTAATAGTTGTCACTTAAAAAGAGTTTACCTGGCAGCCATCACAGGCGATTTCGTAGTCTAAAATATTGAGAGGTTGTCACTGGCTGGCAAACAAGGGCTTTTGGCAAACATCCAGTCAGCATGAGTATTTGCTGCTGACTTTTAATATCATCTCACTAAATTGTTTTCAGGGGTTTCCTTGGTGATTAGAACATGTATCTTGAATCTATCACAATCTATTTAGTGTTAATTTTTAATTACATCTGATGGAATGTAGAAGCTTTGCAAGAAATGTAGAAGCTTTGCAACCGAAGTTCATAAACATTGAGGGGAAAAATATAAATGTCCTTACATATTTGCCATTTCAGATACTCTTACTTCCTTGTGGAAGATCAAGTTTCTGTTGAAGTCCATTTCTTTCAGTCTCAAAGACTTTTTGAAAATATATCTACAAGGAAAAGTTAGCTAACAACAAATTATGTATTGTTTGAAAATATCTTAATTTAACATAGTAATTCTTAAAGATAATTTTGATAGATATAGAATTCTTGGTTACAGGTTTTCCTTTTAGTCCTTTGACTATGAAATTCCAACATTGTTCCTCTACCATTGTTTCTGTCGAAATGTCCACTAATTATTATTACCCTGTATGGAATACTACCTAGATCACTTTCTTGCTGCCTTCAAGATTTTGTTCTTCCTTGTTTTTTGAAATTTAACTATGATATGCTTAATGTGGTTTCCTTCTATTTAGTGTCTTTGAGATATATTGATCTCTTGGATTTGTAAGTTAAAGTATTCAACAAATGTAGGAATTTCAACTGTTATTTTTTTCAAATATTTTTATACCAAATTTCCTCTCCTTCTGAAGTTCTGATTTCATATATGTTAGATCTCTTAGTACTGTTTCACAACTCTCAAAGGCTTTGCTCATTTTTCTAGTCCCATAATTCTCTAAGCAAATGTTCTGCTTTTTCTCTCTTCTGTTCTGCCTCTTTAACTGCCTGGGTTAGCTCAAGAGCTTTCCTTATCCTATAGCTCTGAGATTCTTTCTTCTCCATGATTTAATCTGTTATTGATACTTTCTACTGCATCTTTAAGTTCCCCAATTGACTACCGTATTTCCTTAAACTCTGCCATGTCTTATCTTTCATATCTTTCATCCATTTTTTTGATCTGTTTTTCCACTTTCTAGTCAATTCCCTTTCCTGTCTTTACCATCCATATATTAAGTTCCCTTTATGCCATTTCCATTACTTCTTTATAGGTAGAGTCCTCTGCAGTAGCTGCCTCATAGTCCCTTGGGGAGGAGGGTGCTCTGTTTTCTTTCTTTCTTTTTTTTTTTTCCATTTTGACCAGGGCTGAGTTTGAACCAGCCACCTCCAGTATATGGGGCTGGAACCCTATTTCTTTGAGCCACAGGAACCACCCAGCTCTGTTTTGTTTTATAATATTGCCAAAATTTTTCTGTTGGTTCCACCTCAATTGCGTTTTCTTCTTGTTCACTTCCTTCCCCTACTTTATCCTTCCCATTGCCTCCTTCACTTTAAATTACCTTGTCTAAGAGCTTAGGTGTTGAAGTGGCCTATTTATATAAGGCCAAAAGGAAGAGTAAAGACCAAAAAGGGAGAAAGAAGGGGAAAAAAAGAAAAAAAAAAAAAAAAAACAAAGAATAAGGGGGGTGGTGAAAGAAAAGAACTGGAGAAAAGGAGAGAAGTAGGGCAGAAAGACAGAAAGAGCAAAAGGAGAAATGGTGTTCTTCAGCAGGGTGTTATGGCCACACTGCAACCCCAGGACTTTGGGGGCCAGGCTGGGTAGGTCCCTTGATATGAGGAGCTCATTACCTCCCTGGGTAAAGGCCAGACCCACACATCCATCAAATATAGGAAGAGAAAGAAAAGGAAAAAGAACATAAGAAAAAGTAAAAAGAAAATTTCAGAAGTATGTCACAGTGGTGATCTGCCAATACTGTCTTTCCAAAGGCCAAAGCTAGAAGAATGCCATGGACTGTGACCTCATGCCATCCTTGAGATGGACTCCTGCCATGACCCCCTCCCAGCCAAACCAATGCCATGACACCCCACACCACCACCACCCCGGCCCGCACTGAGAGAAAAGGAAAGGAAAAAAATAAGAATAAATAAAATGAAAAATATCATTATAAAGATTAAAAAGAAAGAATACCTTAGCTGTTGTATGAAAAATGTATGTGGCATAGATGAGAAAAGTAGAAGAATGTCTACAAAAAAAGAAGAAAAGGAGGGAAATAAAAAATAAAGAGATTAAAAGAGGATGAAAACTCATAGAAAAATGAGGAAGCCCTTACTATTGAAGAAACTAAAAATGAAAAAAATAAAACTCCAACCAACCAAAGAGAAAGCAAAACAAAAAACCAAGAGCAACTACAATAAAAAAGAAAAGAAAAGGAATAAGAAGCCATATATAAATATATATGTATAAATAAATAAATAAATAAATAAATAAATAAACAAACAAATAAATAGCAATATATTCCCTGGACACTGAGTGGCGCTGTGGTATTAAGAGACAGAGAATACAGCTGGTTTTCTTGTTAACAGTGAATACTGGAAACTACTGTAGTTGCTTAGGAGATCTGGTCCTTTCTTCCTGGCTTAATTGTCCTCAAGCAGTGGTTGGTTGTTTTATCAGCATTCAGTCCCCACAGGATTGGAGGTCTTAAAGCTCTCACCAGATTCCTTAGGAGGCAAGTCCCTCAGTGCCCCCTCACAACAATCCCCAGGGGTGCAGAAGCCACTCAGCTCACCCTAAGAGTGGCTGCCTGAGCTCAGCAGGTGAAACAGAGCTGGCCCTGCACTAGGACACTGTTGACTGTTTCTCCCACATGGCTTTCCCAATGGCCTCCCAGCTAGCAGGGAAGCCAATTGTAGATCTGTCTAACTTGGTATTTAGACACAGCCTCTTGACACTGTTACAGTCCACCCACTGGCTTAAGCCTTCCAAGGCCACTCCAATAAGTACATTAACTCCAAATAAAAAAGTTGCAGGACTTAGGTGGCACCTGTGGATCAAAGGAGTAGGGCGCTGGCCCCATATGCCAGAGGTGGTGGGTTCAAACCCAGCCCGGGCCAAAACTGCCAAAAAAAAAGTTGCATAATAGCTCTCTTCTGTCACCAGTCCTCTACAGGCAAGCTGCCTGTTCCCATGTGCTTGTCTTCGGTGCTGTGTTATTCAACTCCATACCTCCTCGCTGTCTCCAGTGGCCCACCACTCCTTCACTGTTTCCCAGAGTGATGTCATCCAGAGATGGCTGGGGATTTCCTTCCCTTGCCTTGCCTCAAGTGGCTAGTAGATAGATATTTCTAGTCCACCATCTTGCTCCACCTACTCTCTGTAGTATTTCTTCATTCCACATGTAAATTTTATTTCAAAATAAAAAGTTTAAATTAAAAAGAGTAAATTATTATGAATGATGAATTGATTTTTTTTTGTATTTTCTTTTCTTTTTTTTTCACAATTATACTCTTTTCTTAATAGTTTTAAAATGTACCATTGCATTATGCACATTAGGTGAGGTCCCCCCAAATACAGTCCCTCCTCCCAACTCAGAGAAAAGGAAAGGAAAAAAAATAAGAATAAAGAAAATGAAAAATATGATTATAATCATCCACATCCTATCTCTCTCCTCTTGCCTTTTACTCTGGACTATAGTTATGTTTCACCATTCATATGAATGTGTAGGTGATTACATATTGATTTCATAGTAGTATTGAGTACATTGGAACTTTTTTTCCATTCTTAGGTGATTCTCCTGCCTCAGCCTCCTGAGTAGCTGGGACTACAGGTGCCCACCACAACACCTGGCTACTTTTTTCTTTTTCTTTTTTGAGACAGAGCCTCAAGCTGTCACCCTGGGTAGAGTGCTATGGCATCACAGCTCACAGCAACCTCCAACTCTTGGACTCCAGCAATTCTCCTGCCTCCACCTCCCAAGTAGATGGGACTACGGGTGCCCACCATAATGCTCGGCTATTTATTTATTTATTTATTGTTTTTTTTTTTTTTTTTTTGGTTGCAACCATCATTGTTGTTTGGCAGCCTGGGCTGGATTCAAACCTGCCAGCTCAGGTGTGTGTGTGGCTGGTGCCTTAGCCACTTGAGCCACAGGCGCTGAGCCTTTTTTTTTTTCCATTCTTAACATACTTTACTGAGAAGAATATGTTCTGGCTCCAGCCAGGGAAACACGAAAGATGTGATGTCTCCATCCTTTTATAAGGCTGCATAGTATTCCATGGTGTACATATACCACAATTTATTAATCCATTCATGGCTTGATGGGCACTTGGGCTGTTTCCATATTTTGGCAATTATGAATTGGGCTGCAATAAACATTCTGGTGCAACTGTCTTTGTTGTAAAATAATTTTTGATCATCTGGGTATATACCTAGTGAAGGAATTGTAGGATTGAATGGTAGGTCTTTTAGTTCCTTGAGTATTCTCCAAACTTCTTTCCTAAAAGGTTGTACCAGCTTACATTCCCACCAGCAGCATAGAAGTATTCCCTTCTCTTTGCATCCATGCCAACATCTGTAGTTTGGGGCTTTTGTGATGTGAGATAATCTTACTGAAGTTAGATGATATTTCAAAGTGTTTTGATTTGCATTTCTCTGATGATTAAGGATGATGAACATCTTTTCATGTGTTTGTAGGCCATGCACCTGTCTTCATCAGAGAAGTTTCTGTTCAAGTCTCTTGCCAACATAGAAATAGGGTTATTTGTACTCTTCTCATTGATAAATTTGAGTTCTCTGTGGATTCTAGTTATTAGACCTTTGTTGTAAGTATAACTCGCAAAAGTTGTTTCCCATTCTGAAGGTTGTCTATTTTCTTTACTTACTGTGCTCTTGGCTGTGCAAAAGCTTTTTAGTTTGATCAGATCCCAGTAATGTATTTTTGGTGTTGCTTCAATTGCCCAGGGGGTCTTCCTCATAAAATATTCTCCCAGACCAATTTCTTCAAGTGTTTTCTCTGCACTCTCTTCTAGTATTATTATACTTTTATGTCTTAAGTTTAAATCTTTTATCCAGTGAGAATCAATTTCTGTTAATGGTGAAAGGTAAAGGTCCAGTTTCAGTCTTCTAGAAACTGGCTGTAGAGGTCGCCAACCAGTTCACCCAGGACCATTTGTTAAATAGGAAGTCTTTCTCCCACTGAATATTTTTGATAGGTTTGTCAAAGATCAAATGTTGATAAGTAGCTGTGTTCACCCCTTGGTTCTCTATCCTGTTCCATAAATCTATCTCTGTTTTTGTGCCAGTACCATGCTGTTTTGATCACTATAGATTTAGTATAACCTGAAGTCTGATTACATGATACCTCCTGATTTGTTTTATTTCTGATTAATGTCTTGGCTATTGGAGGTTTTCTCTGATTCCATATAAAACAAAGCCCTACTTTTTCAAGCTCCTTAAAGTATGACAATAGTGCTTTAATGAGGATTGCATTAAATCTGTAGATTGCTTTGGGTAGTATGGACATTTTAACAATGCTGATTCTTCCCAGCCATGAGCATGGTATGTTTTTCCATTTGTTAACATCTTCAGCTATTTCTTTTCTCAGAGTTTCATAGTTCTCTTTATAGAGATCTTTCATGTTGTTTGTTAGGTAAATTCCCAGGTATTTCATGTTGTTTGACACTACTGCCAAAGGAATAGAGTCCTTGACTATATTTTCAATTCGACTATTTTTGGCATATATAAAAGCTACTGATTTGTAAGTATTTTGTCTCCTGAGATGCTGCAGTATTCCTTGAACACTCCTAAGAGTTTTGTAGTTGAATCCCTGGGATTTTCCAGGTATAGGATCATATCATCCACAAAGAGTGAGAATTTAATCACCTCTGAACTTATTTGGATCCCCTTGATCACCTTCTTTTGCCTGATTGTGATGGCTAAAACTTCCATTACTATGTTGAATAGCAGTGGAGACAAAGAAAAGCATCCTTGCTTTGTTCCTGATCTGAGTGGAAATGTTTTTAATTTACACCATTTAATATGATGTTGGCTATGGGTTTGCTGTAGACGGCCTCTATCGGTTTAAGAAATGTCCCTTCTATGCCTATTTTCTTAAGTATTCTGAACATGAAAGGATGCTGGATATTATCAAAAGCTTTTTCTGCATCAATTGAGACAATCATGTGGTCTTTGTTTTTTATTTTCTTGATGTGATATATTGTATTTATAGATTTGTGTTTCTTGGAACAACCCTGTAAACTGGAAATAAAACCAACTTGATCCTGATGTATACAGTTTTTGATGTTTTGTTGAATTCTGTTTGCTCAGATCTTATTGAATTTTTGCATCAATATTCATGAATGATATTTATCTATAATTCTCTTTTTTGTTGGGTACTTTCCTGGTTTGGGGATCAGGGTGATATGTGCTTCATAAAATGTGTTGGGAAGTAGTCTTTCTTTTTCTATGCTTTGGAAAAGGTTGTATAATATAGGTACTAGTTCCTCTTGAAAGGTTCGATAGAGTTCAGATGTGAAGCCATCTGGTCCTTTTTGGGAAATTTCATATTATCGATGCTATTTCAATAATTGATAACAGTGTATTCACAATTTCTAATTCTTCCTGGTTGAGTCTAGGAAGGTGGTGTGATTCCAGGTATTGGGCTCTTTCCTTCAGATTTTCATAGTTCTGGGAATGGAGATTCTTATAGTAATCATTTAGGATTTTTTGAATTTCTGTGGTGTCTGTTGTTATTTCTCCTATATTATTTCTGCTAGATGATAATAGAGATTTTACTTTTCTGTTTCTGGTTAGATTAGACAAAGGTTTATCAATTTTATTAATCTTTTCAAAAAACCAACTTTTGTATTAAAACATAGCTGTGTACATTAATGCAATCATGGGGTACAAAGTGCTGGTTTCATACACAATTTGAAAGGTTTTCATCAAACTGGTTAACATAGCCTTCACAGCATTTTCTTTCTTATTGTGTTCAGACATTTATATTCTATACCTAGTAAACTTCGTGCAGCATGGTCCTGGCACAGAGAGGTAGACGTATAGAACAGAATAGAGAACCAAGAGATAAATCCAGCTACTTGCCATTATTTGATCTTTGACAAGCCAATTAAAAACATTCACTGGGTGAACTGGCTGGCTACTGGTAGAAGACTGAAACTGGACCCACACCTTTCACCATTAACTAAGATAGACTCTCACTGGATAAAAGATTTAAACTTAAGTCATGAAACTATAAAAATACTAGATGAAACTGCAGGGAAAATTCTTGAAGAAATTGGCCTGGGCAAATATTTTATGAGGAAGACCCTCCGAGCAATTGAAGCAACATCAAAAATACACTACTGGGACCTGATCAAACTAAAAAGTTTCTGCACAGCCAAGAACACAGTAGGTAAAGCAAACATACAACCCACAGAATGGGAGAAGATATTTGCAGGTTGTGTTTCTGACAAAGGTTTAATAACCAGAATCCACAGATAACTCAAATGTATTAGCAAGAAAAAAACAACTTTTTGTTTCATTGATCTTCTGAATGATTCTTTTGTTTTCAATTTCATTTAATTCTGCCCTTTTTTGTTGTTGTTGTTGTTATTGTTGTTGTCATTTTTTATTGTTAAATCATAGCTGTGTACATTAGTGCAATCAAGGGGTCCAACGTGCTGGTTTCATATACAATCTGAAATATTCTCATCAAACTGTTTAATGTAGCCTTCATGGCATTTTCTTAGTTATTGTATGTAGACATTTGTATTCTGCATTTAGTAAGTTTCTCATCAAACTGTTCAACATAGCCTTCATGGCATTTTCTGAGTTATTGTATGTAGACATTTGTATTCTGCATTTAGTAAGTTTCGCCTGTACCCATTCTAAGATGCACCGTAGGTGTGGCCCCACCCATAACCCTCCCTCTACTGTAACCTCCCCCCTCCCTTCCTCTCCCTTGGCCCTTTCCCCATATTCTTGTGCTATAGTTGGGTTATAGCCTTCATGTGAAAGCTATAAATTAGCTTCATAGTAGGGTTGAGTACATTGGATACTTTTTCTTCCATTCCTGAGAGTTTTATGAGGATGAAATGTTCCATAGAGGTCTGTTAAGTCCATTTGTTCTAGGGTTGGGTTTAAGTCTAATATTACTTTGTTTAGTTTCTTCTTGGAGAATCTATTCAAAATTGTCAAAGGGGTGTTAAAACTCCAACTATTATAGTGTAAGAAGATATTGAGTTGTTCTTATCCATTAGGGTTTGCTTTATAAATTGAGCAGCATTCTGGTAGGGTGCATAAACGTTAATTATCAAAATCCCTTTATTTTGGGATGTTTATGTTGGGTGTTTCCCTTGACAAATATGTAGTGACCATCCTTATCTTTCTTTATCTTTGTTGGTTTAAAGTCAATTGTATCTGCAACTAAAATTGCAACCCCTGCTTTTTTCTGGTTTCCATTTGTGTCACAAATGCATAAATGATCACATGAGACATGGACTGATAGTACACACTGCAAGAGATGAGGCTAAGTACAGGTGCTGAATAGCACTGAGCACTTCTCACAGAGTCCTTTTGTTGAGAAGATACATAATGGGTGGAAAGATTATGAAGCAAAGACATGCAGGGGCTGTATGCTCAGGGAAATGATCACATTGGTGCCAAGAGAGTATGTACTCAAGGAAATGATCTTCAAGAGTGGAAAGGGAAATGAGCACCAAAAATACAACATGCAGTTTTTCTCCACTAATCATTTAAGAAACTGCCATAAAATGCCTAATGTTTAACATTAGCCTTACTACTACAGGTCTGAACTTTGCTACTCCAGGATTACTGAGTTACTTGGTGGCTTGCCTTCCAAGTCACAAGAGATTTCTAGGCTTGCAAGGAGAATGTCTTGTTCTCAGTAATTCCTCAGATGACTTATGATATTGATGGTTGTTGTAGTAAGTATAATGTTTAATCCTCTATACATATGCCGTATTATAGAAGTCCATACCTTCACCCGGAGTCTATTTTTAACTTTTAAGGTAAGACGAGATTCTTGTATACAACAGATGCCTGGTCTGAGTTTATGTATCCAGTCAGCCACGCTGTGCCTCTTTAGGGGACTGTTTAAGCCATTCACATTAATTGAGAAAATTGATAAGCCTGGTTGTGTTTTGGGTGTCATGTTTTTTCGAATGTCCAGTGGACATTCTTAATCCTTTCACCACAGTGGAAGTTGGGTTTTGTTCAGAAATTTCTGAGTGAGTTTACTTTCTTGGTAGAGTATTGTGCTGGTCATTGTGGAGGACGGGTCTGAGAATATTCTGGAGAGCTGGTTTAGTTATGGCAAATTTCTTCAATATGTGTAATTCGGTAAATTATTTGATTTCTCCATCATAAATGAAACTCAATCTAGCTCTATACAGGATCCTGGGCTTAAAGTTATTTTGTTTTAAGAGATTGAAGGTCAATGACCATCCTCTTGTGGCTTGAACTGTTTTGGCTGAGAGATCTGCAGTCATTCTGATATTTCTCCCTTTGTAGATGATGCTTTTCTTACATCTGGCTGCTTGCAGAATTTTCCCCTTCATATTAACTTTGGCAAAGTTAATCACAATGTGTCTAGGAGATGCTTTATTTGGATTGAGTCTTGCTGGGGTTCTGAAACTGTCTACTGTCTGAAGTTCTGTATTTCTTGCAATGCTTGGGAAATTCTCCTCCATAATTTCTTGGAGTAGAGTATCTGTACCCTTAGGGCAATCCTCTTCTCCTTCAGGAATTCCTATAAGACAAATGTTTGATCTTTTAGACTGATTCCACAACTCTCTCAGGGAATGATCAGTTTTTGCTCTCCATTTGTCTGCCTCTTTAAATGTTTGGGAACATAAAAAAGCTTGCTCTTCAGTTTCAGAAATCTTTTCTTCTGCCTGGTCTATTACTGAGGGATTCTGCTGTATTTTGGAGCTCCTCAACTAACTTTTTAATTTCCTTGAGCTCTGCTATTTCTTTTATCATTATATCCCTATCTTTGGTGATTTGGTCTTTGAATTCATGAATTTCTTGAGACAACTTTAAAATTACTCTTTGGATTTCAATTTCTAACTTTTCTTCCATTCTATCCATCTTATTTGCCATCCATATTCTAAATTCTATTTCTGACATTTCAGCCACTTGTTTATGCATGGCATCTTCAGTTGCATCTCCTTTGCCATTCCTTGGGGGAGTTGATCTACTCTGGTTATTCATGTTGTCAGAGTTCTTCTATTGGTTCTGCAACATATTTATTTTCCACCATTTGGTTATTAGAACTGCTAGGGTGAGGTTGAATTGGGATTCCCAGATTGTAGAGATAATCAGCCCCTTACCAGAGCACTAGGTTTTGTAATTGTGGCTTATCTTTTACAATCTTACAAAGGCCCCATTCAGAGGTTTGGCTGCACACACTGAGGACTGACTTGGTGAGATACTGCAAACTAGCTCTGTTTTAATATCAGCCAACCTCTATCCTATCCTAAGAAGCCATGGTATTAGGTTTAAATCTCAGCTGTGAAGAGATACAGACAGCTGCAGTGCCCAGCCCCCACCCTTCAGTTCTTTTCCACTACAGAACTTCAAAGGTCAACCTCAGAGTGTCCCCAGGTGGACAGCCCCAAACATCAGTTCCAATTAAATTGCCTCAGGCAATGCAAACCCTGCTCAACAGAGAGGGATATAAGAGTCTCCAACAGCACATTTGGAGCCAGGAATCCATGCCCCTGCCTGCCAAATCAGTCCACACTGTAGACTACTTCTCTGCTAATAGGCCCAGTTGGAGCCAGGGAACACGCCCCCGGCCTCCAGTCTCTGTCCACACCCAGCAAGCCTCTGCTTACCAGACCCGTTGGAGTCAGGGGACCACAGCCCTGCCTTCCAGACTCAGTTTGCATTGTTGTCTGCTTCTCTGCTCACAGGCCCAGTTGAGCCAGGCACAATGCCCCACCCACCTTCTCAGTCCACACCCAGCAAGTCTTTGCTTGCCAGACCAGTTGGAGTCAGGGGACCATGCTCCCACCTGCAGGTCTCAGTCCACACCTAGAGGCTTGTCAACTCTGTTTGAGTCGGGGAACCACATCCATGCCCTCTGGTCCTGGTCTACACCCAGCAAGCCTCTGCTCAAGGGTTCTTTTGGAGTCAGGGGATGACGCCATTGCCCTCAGGTCTCAGTCCACACCTGGCAAGCCTCTGCTAACCAACCCAGCTGGGGCTGGGGACCAGTCCTGCCACTGAACTCAGTCCACATGAGGCAACCGTTCTCCTGCTGTGAGCACCATCAGAGCCAGGGTTCTGCACTCCATCCTGCCAAACATAGTTCAAACCAAGAGTTAACACCATCACTGGCCTGGCAAAGTCATAACCAGGGAACTGTTCCTCCTCCTGCCAAGGGTCCCTTTCTTCCCACACCTTCTCTCTTTCTTCCCCACTAGTCACAAATTCTGTCCTGATGGTTGGCAGTCCACACTATGGCCAGATTGCTCAGGAAAAGACCAAACACTCTGTGCTCTGCAGGGGGCAGAATTTCAGACTGCCATTCAAGAGGGGAAGGGTGGACGGGAAGTTTGGAATTGTGGGTGAAAATATCTGTTCAATTTTATGCCTGGTGGGGTGGTGTCTAGGTTCATAAGTGGGACCTTCCTAGACAAAGACACCCAGTGTTTAGTGGCTCTCCCCAGTGATGTAAAAAGAGAGGTCTTTTGTTCCCTGCTTGCTCACAAAGAGCCCGCAGTGGGCTTCCCACATGGGGGAGGGTCTCCCATCCTCTATTCAATAGCCTTTGAACCTGTAATTTGTTTTCTTGAATGCTCTTCCTTGGAGTCACAGCTTGCTGAACTTCTTTCTTGGCTCAGCTCCCCATCTTTGGCTTCATACATTCTGATTCTGTCCAGTTTTTCTCCCTTTGGTCAGGAGCCTCTGCTGAGGGTTGCTACAAGTCGGTCATCTTCCCAGAATCACCTGATGAATTGATTTTGACAAAACTTTTGTCATTCTCTGGGAATAATTCACATTGGAATTACTTGTAACACTCCTAGAAATAATATGAGTGATTTTCTATTTGTAAATTGCTGAATTTTTATTTTTAAACTTATTCATTTTTCAAGAGTTAAACATTGATAGAAACATTTTAATTAGTGAAAGAAAAATAACAAAACTTAGTCAATAGTGTTAAATTCTAATCTAAGAGATTGAAAATTAATTCACTCAGAATTTTAGATTGTTCTTTCTCAAATGATAAGGATTTCAGATCCTAATATCTGTTACTTTTATCTTCTGTTCCTTAAAGATAAATAAGTACCATTATAATCTGGCATCATAAGACAACAGAGGAAACATGGAATAGCAAAAATTTATAACAACCAGTGGGAGGTAGCATTACCACAAGAGAAATTTCACTTAAATTTTAATCCTTGTTTATTTACTAATTGAGCAAATAAATTAGCCCCATGAGAAGCTACTTCTTATCTATGAATGGATATTACAGTATCTGTTTTATCGGGTTAGGGGGAATGCTTCATGTGAAAAGCCTCCTCCTGACTTGTCAAATATCTTGCAAATATAAGAATATTTTTACATGGTACAGGAGGGGCAAGAGTAGAAAGTTTTCACACAGAATGGATTATGCATGGCATAATATTTATTATGAAATAAGCAGGGAAATATATTTTGATAAATTAGTAAGATATTTTGAGATCATATTGAGGTTTTCAGCTATGGAAATTCTGGAAGAAACCCACTTGCCTCTAACTTCACACCTTTCACATTACTAGATTAAATTATATTCTTAAATTTACATTTTAAAATGTTATTGGTATAAATGAACATTTCCCCAGATATTTATAATTTACCTGAATTTCCCCTTGCTCATTATGCAGGTACTTTTGCGTCTTTAGTATGTTTATTGATTTATATAAAATTATTGTAATTGATCCTCTGTTATGTTTTTACAAATGTTTTCTTCCGAATATTTGTTTTAAATTTTCAACTAAAAGTTCAGAAATTTTTAATCTTTATATTGTTAAATTTGTATTTTCTCTTTGCTAATTTTTTCATCTTTAAAATTTCTTATTTATGAAATTAAAAATATATTTGCTTTAGTCTTTCTAATTCTCTAATTTAATTTTTTTCTTTACTGTTTTATCTCTATATCATATATTTGAGTTTATGGTATGAAGGTAAAATCTGTAACACTTTAACTTTCAAATATTTGTTTTATTTCTAATTTTCACTCCAGATATTCTTAGTTCTTAATCAACTATAACCACTGGTATCAGCATAAATTCACAAATATTAATTTACTTTTTTCTTTCTTTTTTTCTTCTTTTATGAGAGAGGATCTTGCTGTATCACCTGGGTTGGAATGCAATGGCACAATCATCGTTCACTGTCACTCTGAATTTCTTTCCTCAAGTGATCCTCCCACCTCTGCCTCACAAAGCACTGGGATTACAGGTATAAGCCTCCATGCTGGCCTGTAAATATTAATTTCATTCAATAATTTCAGCTATTGCTGCCACCAAACTTCTTATCAGTATATTGATATAAGAGCAGCATCCTCTTATCCTAGACATACATTCCAAAACCCTCAGTGGATGCTTGAAACTACAAATAGTACCAAACCCTATGTATATTATATTTTTTACTACACATACATGGCTATGATAAAGTTTAATAAATTAGGTACAGTAAGCAATTAGCAATAAAAACTAATAATAAAATAATACAGTTATAACAATACACTGTAATAAAAATTATGGGGAAATCTGACCTTTCTCTCAAAATGTCTTATTGTATTGTATGCACCTATTTTGGGGAATACAGTTAACTGTGAGCAACTGAAACCCAGAGAAATTGCAGCTGAGGGTGACTACTCACATTTGCAAGTATAATCTTTTTTCACAAGAAAGTACTCACTAAGTATTAACTGCAGAAAATGAGAAACACATATTTGGGGTGCTCTGGGATGAGTAATTCCACTCCACTTAGGGAATTAAGTTGCTATGATTAAGCTGCTATGATCCTAATGAAATTAAAGAAAGCTGAGATCTAAAGATAATAGTGGCTAGCACAAGTTAACACACATGCTAGAGGCAGGACTTGTGCTCAGAACCACTGTTGCTCATTTCTTGCTTGATTCTCTTTTCTTCCCACTGCTGATAACCTTAAAATTAACCTTTCATAATTAAGCTAGATGTTTGAACCCTAGACTGATTAATGATGCCTTTTCAGGTCACTTTGCTATGGGGTTTCTTTTGTGTAGTAGGAAAAGATGGAATACAAAAAAAGTGGGTGTGTAAACTGCTTGGTATTTGTAAAACAGAAATAGCCATAAGTCTATTCCTCTCTAATTTATTCTTATTTTTTCTTGGTGCATTTTTTAATCTTTCCTCAACTTCTGATTTTCACAATTTGAGCAATAAGAATTGCTCTAATAGGACATTAGAGCAATAAATTTGAGATAACATTAGAATGTTTCATTAGTTTTATATTATGATGTTATTGAATGATTTTAGAAGTAATTAGCATTCTTTCTAAAAATGTTTCTATATCTTATAAAGGGGCATTCAAGCAATTTCATCATTGTTCAGGATAAATACTTAAGGTTTTAGAAATCAGTATTGGTGACTGACTAGGTTATGTAGAACAAGTGTGAATTGTGGCTAAAAATTCAGTATGAATGTAACTATGATTAGAAGTGTTCAAAAGCTTCTTGGATGCATTGAGATGAAGAAAAAAACCCTAACTGCACGACTAAAGCGCACACACTTGCTTCTCTCTTAGACAGGTAAGTGGTGAAAAGAGAGTAAAGAATGAGAATTGTTTGAAGCATATTAACATGAATTATTTCTGAATACACTGTATTCTGGACATTTCTAATTTAGGTAGCCAGGAAATTTAAAATTATTGTTAATAGTAGAAATCATAAAATGAAAATAAAAATAATCTGATTCCTTCTCAAAAGGGACTTTGCTGATTTTTCCTCTATACTTTACTGATCTTGCTGGAGCCACTGATGAACGGCACAGCCCAGAGCTTTTGCAAAGGCAAGAGGTGCTTAGATAATAAACAAAATTATTTGGCACAGAAAAGATTGTTTATGCTTTTCCTTTATTGCTTACTAAAGGCCAACATTCTACTTTAGAGAAATCAATATTCCTGAATTGCAAACTTTTTAGAAGCCTAAAAGAAATGAACCCTTGTCAAGATAAATGTTAACCCTCTCCCTGTTACAGGAAATCAAAGTTTTTCCCCTCCACAATTTAATTCTGCTCTGCTTTAGAAGAAAGAAAAGATAATCTCCCAGGAACCCATGATTTGTTAGCCTTAGTCTAGTATTACAACCAACCTTTCTTCCTTTCTTAAAAAGTAAAAGCTGAGTCTGGGTCTTCTGCGGGCACCTGGTAGACTATGAATATTTGCTGAGTGTTCAAAGGCCCCTGCATATGTCCCTCCATTCCTTGGACCATGATGAAATTATCTCCTTATCACTCTTCATCTTCAAGGCTTCAGCTTAGGCCTCATCTCCTTAGGGAGTCCTCTGACTCACTAGGGCAATTGGTCTCTCTGGCACATGTTCTCAGAACTGACTGTTTTTCTCCTACCATGGCATCCTTCTCATTTTATTATTCACATTTACTTAATTTTCTATCTTCTCTGCTACACTATAAACTCCATGAACACAAAGACTTGGTGTCACTTGTTTTTAAGACCAGTGTTTGGTGCAGGGTGAGGCATCTAATAAACACACCCATTGCAAGGCTGAGTGGGTGCCATCACCAGGCTCCCACCATGCCTGGAGCCCCTGGAGCCTGGGTGGTCATCACTGCTCTTACCCCTGGATATGAGGAAATGGGAGTTCAGAGAGTCAACTTGATTTACCGTGGGCCTACACTGAGAGGTACTTCTGGTAGTTTCAACTCAAGTCTGTACCTTGTCAAATTTTATGGCCTTTCCACCATAAAATGCCTCTGTTAGTATTTCATAATCCTGGTCCTAGGAGGCAGGTTAAAGAAGGCTCCTGGGTGCCTCTCCTACAGCCTGTGGCAAGCTCTGCCCAGGGGAGTCTATTCTAGCCCATTCTCAACTAAAGTTATGTTAATTAATGGCAGACTGAAGGCAGCACTATCATTCTCTGTCTAACTTATAACTTTTGCAGTAGAAAAGAGGAGGGAGGGGTAAGAGGACAATTGAGGAAAGTTTATAGGAAGTCCCCAGGGTTATGAACGAGGCTTGCTCTTAAGTTGAATTTGTCTATATGTTGGACCAGGTACATTTTCCTATTGCCTGTAAAAGCCTTCATAAGTGCATGCAAGTAGTATGTAAGTCAGATGTTTGTAACTTGAGGGCTGTCTATTCTTGAGCTGGCCCAATGTGGCAGCTTTACATTCTGAATTAAAGATTTGGGCCTCATTCTGACATTCCTTGCTTGGATGCACTAAAACCACAAATTGCCAACATCACTATTGTCCTGGAATGTGTTAGAGTTTCAAAGTCCTAGGAGAAAAGCAAGCCTGTTCTAGCCTTCCTCATAGCCTAAAAGACATACAGAAAGATGCCCAGAACAGTCTCTTGCATAGTCCAAATGAAGCTCTAGCTCAGGAGTTGGCAAACTATGTCCCAGGAAAACTAAATCTGGCCCAGGACCTGTGTGGTACAGTCCACAAGCTAAGAATGGTTTTTACCTTTTTAAATGGTTAGAAAAATATCAAAAGAATGGTATTTCATGACACAGGGAATACTATGTAAGTTCGAACTTTTGTGTCCATTTGTACATAGCAAAGCCTATTTATTTACATACATCTGTGGCTTTTAAAAATTTTTTTGCAATTAACACAGGAGTTGAGTCACTGCAACAAAGACTGCTTACCCTGAAGAGATTAAAATGTTTACCTATTACAACAAAATATTACATTGAGATTTTGAGAAAAGATTTGCTGGCCTCTACTCTAGTTGAACGTTACAAAGAAGAAATTCATTGCTTTATGAATGGCAAAGATGGCAAAGTCATCTGTCCCAGTATGCTTTCAGTCTGTAAATGTTAACTGTTGAGTGTTAATACTCTGTGAAACATTTTCACTGGTTAGGCCAATAGCAGTAACTATAAGTACAAATTTACATATTTCTTCAACCTTCAAAAACCAGAATTGACTAACCCAGATTTATCCTAATTTTGTTGTCCAGGGTCACATGTCCCCAATTACTATGTTGGATGATGTTGTCATCACTGCCTATACAGTCAAGGATTTGACATAGGCTACCTCCATTTGCCAACACCAAAAAAAAAAAATGCATCTTTCCAAAGTTGTAGGTGAAAGGAAAAGTTTGAAGACCAGGGTGCCAATCAGCATGTCCTGAGGGATGGGGAGAGTGAGGCAAACTGAAAAGTATGTGTGATTCTGGCCATGCTGGGCCCATGATAAGAGTTTGAATATTACCCTAAGAACAATGTAGCATCATTGAGCTTCTTTCATAAGTGACATAACAGGGTCTCCATTTAAAAAGCTTATTTGGGCTGCTTATGGAGGATGTGTTCGGGAAAGTGAGATAAAGAGCCTAGTTGGAGACATTGCATCAATTCACAAAGGAGGTGCCAGAGGCTGATAGTAGAAGGATGGCAATGGAGAGAGATAAGTGAACATATTTAAGATGTACTTTAGAGAATAATTGAGAAGTCTCAAGAAAATGGATGAATAATGATGTTATTGCTCTGAGTTGTAGAAGCCTAGGGGAAAGAGAGAGTTGACAGAAAAACTCAGGAGCTCTATAATATTTTAGGGATATAATGTTCAAAGGTCCTATTAGGCATCAAAATGGCATATTAAGTAAATAGTTTGACCTAAAAGTAAACGAAGAAGAAACTATAGAATAAACCTGGTAAGCTATCTTTCTTGTGGTTTTAGTGGGAGCTGCTGGTATCAAGAACCAAAAGGATTTGGTATTAATGGCCTCACAGGAACAAGAGTTTAGCTGTGTCATGTGAAGCAACACTAATTCCAGGGTTGGAGATCTTTATAGAAAACTTGAACTTTTAGAACCCCATGCAATCAATGAAATTGTGAATAAAAAAATTATACTCTGCACAGTGAAGTAACAAATAAATTGGTCTGTTTCAACCTGAGTTCTGGATTCAGATAAAGACTTATTCCTGAGAATTTATAACCACAGGCCTATGCTCATGTGGTTTGTGGTTTGAATATGTTGCCTACTTGATTGGGTAAACTATAAAACAATAAATTAATATTTAAACAACGGTTATGAAGACATCTAGAAAGAGTGGAATATCTTTTATCAAACTAATCTTCTTGAACATAACAATTATAAACTCTGGATAATTTTTTTTTTTTTAATTTAAACATTTTTACTTCTCATTATGGAAATTTTCACAAGCAGGCTAAAATATAAAAGTCAGTATAATGAACTGGCATGTAACCATCACACAATGTATCACACAAATATCAACTATCATCAATGTCTTTTCAGATATATTTTAACCCACTCCTTCTTCTTCATTACATAAAAACAGATTCCACACATTACATAATTTTACCTATATTTCAATAAACATTTGAAAAGAAAAAGACTTTCTCTTTTAATAAAGATATTTTCACCAGATTGTTCATTGCAGCTTACTTCATAATAGCCAAGTCATGGAAGAAGCCCAAGTGCTCATCAACCCATGAATGGATTAATAAATTGTGGTATATGTATACCATAGAATATTATGGAATATTATGCAGCCTTAAAAAAGATGGAGTTTTTACCTCTTTTACATTTACATGGATGGGGCTAGAACACATCCTACTTAGTAAAGTATCTTGAGAATGGAAGAAAAACTATCCAATGTACTCAGTACTATTATGAAACCAATTTACAATTACTCACACTTTCATATGAAGAATAGATCACAACTATGGCCCAGGATGAAGGAGGGAGGAGGGGGGATGGGAGGGAAGTGGGGAGGTCAGGTTGAGGGAGGGTGAATGGTGGGATCACACCTATGGTGCTTAATGCAGATCTATTAAGTACAAGGTATAAATGTCTTAACATAATTGAGTAAACAAGATGAGGTATATATTAACCAGTGTGATTTAAACACTCCTAATTCTATATGAAATCAGCACATTGCACCCCATAATTGCATTGATGTATACATGATCTATGTGTTTGTGATTTAATAAATAAATAAATAAATAACTGTAAGGAATCAAAAAAACAGAGCTGGAGTTGACATCTATAGTTTAAAAAGAATTATGTGAAATAATTCAAAATACAGAAAAGACTTAATTGTATTCTGACTTATAAATATTATAGAAAGCAATAGGCACTTAGGAGAAGTTGTTGGCTATTTGGTAATACTTAAGGAATTATTGATATTCTTGTTTTGGCTCTGATAATAGTATTGTGATAAAATATTTTTAAAAACACAAGTATCAGAAGCAGTGAAGAATGAATAAAACCAGGCTAAAACTGGAGGAATTTTGGCATTTGAAAGAAAAAATGCACTGAGTAGGAGTTACATTTATACCTCTTTTACCCTGAAAACAATCCATAGTCCACACATTATTATGATAGCTAGAATTCAATCAGAGAAACATTTAATGTTTTATTGGGATGAGGTGTCAAAAGATGGAATTTATGGCTACCAGAGAATGGAAATTCAGGAGGAAAATCCTAAAAAGGAGGGATGCACAGAGCAAAGAGCCTACAACTAAAATATTAACATATGCCACCCACGTACGTGTAAAACTGACTTACCCATGAGCTGTGCAAGAGAAGAACTACAGGACCCCTGAGAAAAGCAACAACATCAGGGCAAAAAAATCTAGACAGAATTATTTTTTTCTAAGACAGTGGGAAAATTTTTATTGAGTCTTTCGGAAGCAGAGTTTTAAATGATTCCCACCACAGGGGAGGCAGTTTGAAATTTGAATCCCATAAAGTTAGAAAGAATTGGCTTTTCCATTGAAATCCAAGAGATGCCATTAATTGGGAAAAAAAAAAAAAAATGTTATGTACCCGAAATACAGATGAGCTCCAAGACTAAAAGAAAATCTGAATATTTTGCACCATAACAAAATGAAAATGTAGTTTCCACATGTATAAAGTGGTGAGAAAATAATTAAATTGCATTCAGGAACAAAAGCAAATACTCTTCAGAACAGAATAACAGAAAAAAGAGTCTCTATGTAATACCACCCACAAATTCCAGTATTCAAGATAAAATGACCACACATGGGGGAAATTAGGTAAAATATAACACTGGCAAGAGAATAAGCAGTCCTCAGAAGCTGACTGTGATGTTTAGAATAGACAACGCCTTTAAAGCAAAATTTTTACATAAAAACATTTAGAGGGTGATGGGGTCACATTGCCAAGTAGAGGCAATTTTTGTCAGGAGCTCTCATCTAGAAGGAGGAAAACTGGACTGAAGTGAACTCAGAGTAGTTGAAATTAGGGGGGTAGATCACAAGGAGAAGCAATCAAGAGCTCAGAAATGCCATGAAGACAAACTGTGAGGATGAAGAAGAGAAAGGAAGAGAACAGAAGACATCTAAGGAGCAGATCAGACTACAAGACCCCAGAGAAGAAGAGTAAGGGCAACCTCTTCTCCAACTGGGGACTACTGTGCAGTGAACCACAGGAGCTCTCACCCCAAGGGAGAGTGCCACAAGAAGAAAGACCTACTTTTCCTACACCCATGCCTGGCAAAATAGTGAGCAAATTTAGCTCCAGCTTCCTTGCTGCCTTGTGGCCACAACCCATCACTCATCCTCTCCTAAATCTCCCTCTTGATGGGGGGAGCTTTCCCTGTATTCTGGAGTGGCACTGTCCAGCATCTGGCCCCTTGGTGTTTTGGCCCCTAAACATCCTCCTGCCAACTTGGAGAGGGATGAGTATAGCAAGGGACAACCCAGCTCAGGAAAACTCTTGCCATTTCAAATCTGTTGCACTGGACTCTGGCAAAAAGGTGGCTCAGAGAATAATGGGACTTCATGAAATATTTAAATATATGAAATATAGGGATCACTAAAGGTGAAGAAGAATGTCCCAAAGGAATGGAAACCCTACTGGAGGATATCATAAATGAAAATTTTGCAAGTATCACTAAAGATACTGAAACATTCTTTTTTTGGAGGGATATGGAACCCCAAATCATCTTGACACAAACAGAACATCTCTCCCGTCCAAAGTCCAGATAAAAGAGAAAATCATGCGAGCAACCAGGAGTAAGTGCCAACTGACCTACAGAGGCAGATCTATCAGGATGACAAAAGACTTTTCAAGTGAAAATTTTCAAGCCAGAAGAGAATGGTCATCTACCTTGAATCTTCTTAAACAAAACAATCTTCAGCCCAGAATTCTGTATCCTGCTAAGCTAAGTTTCAACAATGAGGGGAAAATCAAATCTATCACTCATATGCAAACACTGAGGAAATTCACCACAATAAGACCAGCTCTAAAGGAAACACTTAGACCTATTGTCCCCACACTGACCACCACAATAGACCAACCACCAGCAAAGTAAACACCCAGAAACTAAAGGAAAGAAAATTTAGCTTCCACAGTCATGCAAAGGATGAAACTAAGCAACAGACTTTCACAAAATAAGGTGAATAGAACTCCACTACATTTGCCAGTTCTCTCAAAAACTGTAATTGGCTTGAAATCCCCACTGAAGAGGCATAGGCTGCCTGATTAGATAAAAAAGCACAACCCATCCCTATGCTGTATCCAGGAAATGCACCTAACATGGAAGAACAAAATAAAACTGAGGGGAAAGAGTTGGAAAACATTATTTCAGTCAAATGGAGATCAGAAAAAAGGAGGGGTCACAATCTTATTTTCAGATGTAAGTGGATGTAAAGCAATTAAAATTTTAAAAAGATAGGTGGCACCTGTGGCTCAAGGGGTAGGGCGCCGGCCCCATATGCCAGAGGTGATGGGTTCAAACCCAGCCCTAGACAAAAACTACAAAAAAAAAAAAAAAAAAAAAATTTAAAAAGACAAAGATAAATGGAAGTATGAATCCTATGTAATCAATTTTGATATGAAGACAATTAATGACACGGTGAGGCATGGGGGAAGGGGAGACCAGACAGATAAGGAGGGAAGGGATGAGGGAAAGGAAAAGAAAAAATAAATAAAATAGTGACTAATTCTCACATAAATTGGATTTAATTTTAATCAAAGTACATTACTCAAACATTAATTTTTAATTCAACTTGTTAATATGTTATTTAGGATATTGCATCATCATTTATAGTGACATGTGTTTGTAATTTCCCCTTTATAATAATATATTTTCTCCAATGTTAATATCAGGTGTACCCAGATCGAGAAGAGTGATTTTGAAGTATTTCTTCTTTTTCTAATATCTATAAGATTTGGCATGATCTATTTTTCAAAATTATCTTTTACTTTTATTTATAAATATTAGTTGTCTATTTTTTGAGACTTAAAAAAAAAAATAAGAAGTTAACTGATGACTCCATACAGAATCTCAGAGTCAAAGCATTCTATAATAAACATACTCTTATTTGACAATGTGAATGTTACTTTCTTTGCATCATCATCATCATTATTATTATTATGGCTTAATATTTTGATGTAACAATTGTCTGATTGCTTTTCTGACTATATTTATGTTTGTTCTTTATGAAGTTTTTGTTTCTAGCCCTTATCTTAAACATTGTTATTATTATTAAATGTTAAGCCTTTTTAATTTTATGAAGGCAAAAAAATGGAAACCTAATAAATACATGTATATGTAAAAATAAAAAATAAATATTAAAAAAAAAAGACAAAGATGGCACTTCAAGACTCAGGATTAAGAGATGGAAAAGAGTATTTCAAGCAAATGGAAATCAGAAGAAAGGAGAGGCTGCAATCTCATTGTCAGATATAAGCAGATTCGAGGCAACTAAAGTTAAGAAAGACAAAGATGAACACTTCATACTGATCAAGAGAACAATACAACAAGAGGACATTTCAATTCTAAATATTTATGCACCCAACTTAAATGCTCCCAGATTTATGAAACAGACCTTGACTGGTCTGAGCAATATGATATGATAACACCATAACAGCTGGGGATACCTCTGACAGAGCTGGACGGATTCTCTAAACAGAAACTAAACAAAGTTATGAGAGACTTAATGTGACCTTAGAACAACAGGGTTTAATAGACATATACAGAACACACCATCCCAAAGCTAAGGAATATATGTTCTTCTTGTCATCCCATGGAACATACTCCAAACTAGATCATATGCTAGAATATAAATCAAACCTCAACAAAATGGAAAGAATTGAAATTATACTGTGTATCTTCTCAGCACAAGGCAATAAGGTAGAACTCAACTCTAACAAAAATTTTCAGTGCCACACAAAGGCATGGAAACTAAACAATCTTATGTTCAATGTCAGTTGGGTCAAGGAAGAGATAAAGGAAGAAATTATTAAATTTCTTGATGATAACAGTTAAACTACAAGTAACCAAAACTTGCTGGATACTGCAAAAGCAGTCCTAAGAGAAAAATGTATCCCATTAGCTGCCTACATCCACAAAACAGAAAGAGAACACATTAGTAACCTAATGAATCATTTTAAAGAAATGGAAAAGGAAGAACAATCTAATCCCAAACCTAGCAGAGGAAAAGAAATAACCAAAATTAAATCATAAATAAATGAAATTGAAAACCAAAGAATCATTCAGAAAACAAATGAAACAAAAAGTTGGTTCTTTCAAAAATAATAAAATAAAATCAATAAACCTTTGGCCAGGTTAACTAGAAACAGAATAGTAAAATCTCTAATAACCTCAATCTGAAATGAAAAAGAGGAAATAACAAGAGATAAAACAGAGATATAAGAGATTATCTCTGACTACTATAAGAAACTCTATGCCCAGAAATTTGAAAATGTGGAGGAAATGCTCCAATATCTAGAATCACACCATCTTGCTGGACTTAACACAGAAGTTTGTTCTCGGGAACAAACAAATATCAAGCACTGGGATTGGAGAAACAATTTAAAAAGCTTCCAAAAACAGCAACAACAACAAAAGCCCTAGAAAAGACAGCTTCACAACAGAATTCTATCAAACCTTCAAAGAAAAGCTTATACCCATACTGCAGAAACTATTCCAAAACACTGAGAAGGAAAGAACCTTCCCCCAACACATTCTATGAAGCAAATATCACCCTGATGCCAATTCCTGGAAAAGACCCAACTTAAAAGGAGAACTACAGACCAATTTCACTAAAAATACTCAACAAAATCTTAACCATCAGTTTACAGCTATGGGATGCTATTCCATCCCAGGAATGCAAAGCTGATTTAACATACATAAGTTTATGAATGTAATTCACCATATCAATAGAAGCAAAAACAAAGACCATATGATCCTCTCAATAGACGTAGAAAAAGCATTTGATAAAATTCATCATTCTTTTCTAATTAGAACACTGAAGAATATAGGCATAGTTGTCACATTTCATTAGCTGATTCAAGCCATCTACGGCAAACCCACAGCTAATATCATACTGAATGGAGTAAAACTGAAAGCTTTTCCACTTAGAACTGGAAACAGACAAGGATGTCATCTATTGCCACTACCATTCAACATAGTGCTAGAAATTTTAACCAAGGCAATGAAGCAAGAGAAGGAAATAAAAGGCATCCAGATGAGGGAAGAGGAAGTCAAACTCTTGCTCTTTGCTGATCAAATGGTCTTATTATTTAGAGAATCCCTGAGATTCAACCACAGCACTCCTGGAAGTGATCAAGAAATACAGTAACATCTCAGGGTGTATAATCAATGTCCATGAAGGATATAGTAAGAGCATCCAAATGAGGCAGAAGAGGTACAATTCTCACTCCCTGCCAATGATATAATCCTTATATGTAGAAAATCCCACAGACTCAACCACAAGACCCCTGGAAGTGATGAAGAAATACAGTAATGTCTCAGGGTATGAAATCAATGTCCACAAATCAGTAGCCTTTGTATGTGCCAATAACAGCCAAGTTGAGAAGCTAATCAAGGACACAATTCCCTTCACAGCAGCTTCAAAGAAAATGAAATACCTAGGAATATACCTAATGAAAAAGCTGAAGGTCCTCTATAAAGAGAATTATGAAACCCTAAGAAAAGAAATAACAGAAGACATTATCAAATGGAAGAGCACACATGCTCCTGGCTGGGAAGAATCAATATTGTTAAAATGCCTATACTACCCAAAGCAATCTACAGATTCCATGCAATCCCCATTAAAATACCAACATAATAATTTGAAGAATTGGATAAGATTGTTATTCATTTCATATTAAGGCAGAAAAAAAAAAAAAAAAAAACATATGGCCAAGGCAATATAAAACAATGCAGAAGGCATCACTCTACCAGACTTTAGGTTATATTACAAGTCCACAGTGATCAAAACAGCATGGTACTGTCACAAAAGTAGAGACATAGACATATGGAACCAAATAGAAAAACAAGAGATAAAGCTAGTCTGTGACAGCCATTTGATCTTTGATAAACCAAACAAAAGCATACTCTAGGTAAAATAATCCCTATTCAAAAAATGGTAGTGGAAGAACTAGATACCACATGTAAAAGACTGAAACTGGACCTTCACCTTTCACCACTTACACAAATTGATTCAAGATGGATAAAAGATTTAGATCTAAGGCATGAAGCAAGTGTAAGAAAACCCCTTGAAGATATCAGCCTGGGGAAAGATTTTATGAAGAAGAATTGCTTGGCAATTGCAATAAGAACAAAAATAAACAAATGGGACTTAATTAAAGTGAAAAACTTCTAAGCAGCTAAGGACACAACATCAAAGTAAAGAGACATCCTTCAGAATGGGAAAAAATATTTGCATATTACGAATCTGACAAAAGCTTGATAAGTAGGATCTATAGAGAACTCAAATTAATTTTGGTGTCTTTTTATAGCTATTTTCTATTTTCCTCTGGGCCTCCCTCCTACCTCTTGGCAACCTAATCTATTTTCTTTTTCTTTTTGCAGTTTTTGGCCTGGGGCTGGGTTTGAACCCACCACCTGCGGCATATGGGGCCAGTGCCCTACTCCTTTGAGACTAATCTATTTTCTATTTCTTTAATTTTATCATTTCAATATATAATATTTGAGGGTAGGATTTTAACCCTGGCCTTTTCTATAGATTCAGCCAAGGTCATCTGTACTTAAACAATTTATTTTTATTTCTGACTAAAATTCAATGGCATAGAAATGGCACAGTTAGTTTAACCATTTACCCAGTTAAGGACATCTGGGCTGTTTCCAGTTTAGTGTTATTATGAATAAAGCTGCTATGAAAATTGAGGTACAAATTTTTGTGTGAACATTAAGTTTTCATTTATCTGTCATAAACTTCTAAGAATACAATGGCTGGGTCATATGTTAGTTACGTGTTTAGGTTTTGAGAGTATTTTTAATTTGACTAACTATTTTCCGGTGTGGCTACATTACCACCAGCAACATGTAAGTGGTCCAGT
Organism: Loris lydekkerianus; assembly: GCA_963574355.1. Lineage (NCBI taxonomy): Eukaryota > Metazoa > Chordata > Mammalia > Primates > Lorisidae > Loris > Loris lydekkerianus. Next base: position 19,972 of record CAUYPK010130992.1, on the reverse strand, counting down.
TTCCCCACATTCTCACCAGCATTTGTGATTTCCTTGATGGCTAAAGATGTTGAACATCTTTTCATCTATTTGACATCTGCATGTCCTCTTTGGTAAGATATCTATTCATGTCTTTGCATATTTTCTAATTGATTTTTTTTATGGTTGAAATTTGAAATGTTTTTTGCATTCTAGATACTAAAACATTGATTAAAATGTAGTTTTCAAATATTTTTTCACAGTCTATATTTCCAAAGCTTGTATTTTCTTCCTAACAGGGTATTTTGCAAAGTAGGAGTTTTAGTTGTTTAATTTCTCACTTTTATCATTTAAGTATTGTGCTTTTAATGTTAGCTCTAAGAACTCTTCCCTAGCCTTAGATACCAAAGACACTCCTATTTTTTCTAGAAATTTCATAGCTATAAAGTTTGCATTTAGGTCTGTGATCAATTTTTTTTTTTTTTTTTTAACATAAAGTGTGAGGATTACGTCAAGGTTCATTTCTTAGTCTATGGATATCCAAATATTCCAGCACTAGATCATGGAAAGGCTATTCTTTCTTCACTGAATTGCTTTTGCACCTTTGCCAAAACTCAGTTGGGTCTATTATCTCAGTTCTCAATTGTGTTCCTTTTATGTATATGATCATCCCTCTCCTAATACCACATAGTCTCAACAAAAGGAGGGTTCATCTTGAAATCAGGGAGACTGGCTCTTCCCATATCATTACTGTTTTTAAAAATTACTTTAGTTGTTAAAGTTCCTTTGCATTTTCTTTGTACTTTAGGATAATCCTATCAATATCTATAAAAAATCTTGCTGTAATTTTAACAGGAATTGCATTAAACCTGTACAAGGGCTGCAATATTAAACCTTACTGTGAGGAAAGAGTGAACATTTTCAGTATGTCAAGTCTGTCAATTCAAGAACATTGTATGGACCCCATTTATTTATATCTTTTTACATTTCTTTTATCAGTGATTAACAGTTTTCAGGATATAATTCCTGTGCTTGTTTATAAGATTCATACACAAATACTTCTATATTTTGAATAGTTTAAAATAGTATGCTTAAATTTCAGTTTCCACATGTTCATTGCTAGTATTTAGAAATGCAATTGACTTTTTTATGTTTACATTGTATCCTGAAACCTTGCTGAACTCACTTATTCTTGGGGTTTTTGTAGATTTGTTGGGATTTTCTATATGAACAATCATGTCATACACAGAAAAAAGACAATTTTATTTTTTCCTTCCAATTTGTATACCTTTTGTTTCCTTTTCTAGCCTTAGTGTAGTGGCTAAAATTTAGAGTACTATATTGAATAAGAATGGTGAGAATGGACATTCTTGCCTTGTTCCTGATCTTAGAGGAAAGCTTTCAATCTTTCACTATGAAGTATAATGTTAGCTGTGTTTTGTTGATGACTTTTATCCAGTTAAGGAAATTTCTATCTTTCTGTTTTTCTAAAAGCTTTTTAAAATCATGAATAGGTATTGAATTTTGTTGAAAGTTTTTTATGCATCAATCGATATAATCATGTGATTTTTCTTCTTTAATTTGTTAATGTGTTTTATGTTGACTGATTTTCTGATTTTGAGCCAGCTATTCGTCCCTAGAAAAACACACTCATATGTTCATATCAATGTATGAAATAAATTGTCATATGATTTATTTCATATATTGATGAATTCTATTTGCTAATAGTTCATCAGTGCAATACTAGCTTTCCAATGGGAATAGGGCACTCCACTCCTCTCTTATTTTCTGGAAGACATTTGTAGAATTACTGTTGATTCCTCTATAAATATTCTGTAGAATTATCCAGTGAAAACATCTGGACCCAAAGATTGCTTTGTTGAGAGTTTTAGCATGAATATAGGTAATTTTCTTAACATTTATAGAGTTGTGAAAATTATCTCCTTATTGGTGAGTTGTCAAAGTTTGGCATTGGTTCATTTAAGGAATCAAGTGTGTGTGTGTGTCTTTTTGATGTCTACAGAGTCTGTAATTACAGTTCTTTCATCATTGCTGATATTGGAAAGTAGTGTCTTCTCTATTTTTTCCTTTGGCAGTCTTGTTAGAGGTTTGTCAACTGTATTGATCTTTTAAAATAGATAGCTCCTTGTTTCATAGATTTTTAAAGCTATTGTTTTCTTGTTTCCAATTTCATTGATACCTAACCTGATCTTTACAATTTTCTTTTTTCTGGTGGCTTTGAGTTGATTTCTTCTTTTCTTTTCAAGTTCTTGAGACCACAACTTAGATTATTGATTTGAGACTTTCACTCTTTTCAAATGTAAGCATTTGGTGATATAAATTTTCCTCTCAGAACTGCTTTAGCTGTGCCCCACAATTTTGATATATTTTCATTTTCATGCAATCAATATATTTTTAAGTGTGAGGTATGGAATATTTGAATTGTGTTTGTTAGGTATAAGTGTTCAGAGATTTTTCTACACATTTTCTTTTATTGATTTCTCATTTGATTCCACTATAGTCAGAAATTTATTATTGTGTTATTCATTTATATGTTATGTAAATTCTTTTAAATTTGGCATATTTGCACAAGTTCCATGGATTTTTTTTTAATGTGTATTCTGCTGTTTTGGAGTGCAATGTTCTGTAAATACTAATCATATCCTATTGGCTGATGGAGCTTTTGAATTCTACCTCCTTGCTGGTTTTCTACTTGTTCTATCAGTTGTTGAAAGAGGAGTGCTGATGTCTCCAGCTATTAAGTATGAATTTGCCTATTTCTCTTTTAGCCAGGTTTTTCTTCAGACATTTTGCAGCTCTATTATTTTGTGCATATACATTGCTATACCTTTTTGATGGTATAATTTTATGTAATTTTATAATTACATAACATCCATCTCAGCCTCTGGTAATTTTCTTTGCTCTAACTCTGCTTTATGAAATAGCCATTTCTGTTTTCTTCTGAATAATATTTGCATGGTATACAAACTTTTTCCATCCTTTTGCTTTCACCCTATGTATATCATTATATTTGAAGTGAATTTCTTATAGACAGTATATGGTTGGTCACTTAAAAATCCACTCTGCTAATGTCTGCTTTTTATTTGGAATATGTAGACCATTTATATTAAATGTAATTATTGACACGTTAGGGCTTAAGTCTTCCATTGTACCTTTTGGTCTTCCATTTGTCTTTTTTGTTTTTCATTTTTGTTTTCTTTTTTCTTCCTTCCTGTTGGTTACTTGAATATTTACTTAGAACTTTATTTTTGTTTATATGTAATGGTTGTTTTATATCTTTTTGTGTTCTTTTCTTAGATGTTGCTCTAGGTATTACACACACACACACATCTTTTACCAGTTCAAGTGAAGTATGGAAAACTTACCTCCCTTTACCATCACACTTTTATAATTGTCTTGCAAAATGAGGCATAATCAGATAGTATAATTTTTTTGCTTTAAGTATCAAATATCATTTAGCAAGAGGAAAAGATGTGTTTCTCTCTCTTTCTCTCTCTCTCTCTCTTTAGTATTTACTCACATTTTTCTCTTTGCTTTATTCTTTCTTTCTGATGTTTAAAGTTTCCTTCTCTTATCTTTTGCTTTCTCTTCAGGGAACTTTCTTTTCTGTTCTTTTAGAGTAAATCTGCTAGTGATAAATTCTCTTAATTTTCCTTCATCTGAAAATTTACTCTTCATCTTGATTTCCTCTTCATTCCTAAAGGACATTTTCAATAGATACAGACTTCTAGGTTGACAGGTGAGAATTCCATTATCGTTTGAAGTGTTCAACACACACACCCTGGCCCCCCCATATGTAAGATGTCTTCTCTCTGATGATTTATAAAATATTTTATCTTTATGTTTTAGATATTTGACTAAAATGCACATTGGTATGGATTTCTTTGGGTGTACCCTATGACAGAACCTCCAACCTACTTGAATCTGTAAGTTTGTGTATTTAGATGTTTTCAGTCATTATTTCTTTGCTTTTTCAGCCCTACTTCCTTTCTCCTCTTTTTCCAAGACTGCAATGATACAAATATTAGATTTTTGTTGTTGTTATAGTCCTATAGTTTCACGAGACTTTTTCTCTAGTCTATTTTCTCTTTGTTCAGATGGGGTAATTTCTACGGCTCTTTCTTCAAATTTACTGATTCTTTCCTGTTATTGAACCCATCAACTTAATTTTTAGATTTTGCTTATTTCTTCAGTTCTAAAATTCCATATGGTTCTTTTTTTACATAATTTTTTCTTTGCTGAAATTTTTCACTTTTTGTTTCAATAATTTGCTTATAATTGCTTATTGAAAATTTGTTATAATAGCTCCTTTAAAATCTTTGTCAGATAATTCTATCACCTCTGTTATCTCAGTGTTAGCACCTATTAATTAGATTTTCTTCATTCAAGTTTAGATTTTTTTGATTCTTGGTATGATAAGTAATTTTCTTTTGAAATCTGGACATTTAGCATGGTATGTGATGAGACTCGGACATCACTCCAACAGAGGCAGATGGAGAGTCCTGCCTTGTTACCACCTGATGAGGGTAAAGTCCATGTTTCCCCTCAGACTCTGTTGAAACCCATGAAGAAGAGAGGATCTTCAGTATTGTTGGACAGAAGGAGTGGGGCTTCTTGCTAGGGTTCTGCTGATTCCACCATGTCTGGGAGTAGCAAGAGGACCTCATTCCACTTCTCACATGACCTCCCTGACACCACAGGGCCTCATTACTCCTCAGGACAGTAGGGAAAGTCCTGAATCTCTATTGAGCCTCCTCTGACACCACCCCTTCACTGCCGCCTGACAAGAGTGGAAGTCTCCCCATTCAGCCTATTTAGGCCATAGTTTTAATCTTGGTCTTTGGCAGCAGTAGAGCATTTACTATCTATAATTTTTCTGCTTTGTATGGCTGCCTCTTTCCCAGACCTTTGATTAGAGAGAGAAGGCTTTTGCTGAGGCTTTTTTCATCTGTGCCCATTTCATCTGTGCCCTGTGTTTCCAGGTTGCTAACTTCTTCAGTTCCAAGTCAAGAATATATGAGGCAAAAAGAAAATTCAGAGAACCCACCATGATGCTGTTTTGTAGGTTGCCACATTCCTAGCCAGCCTGCTTTCTTTTCCCTACTTTTCTGTGTGTGCATATGTGTATACATATATATAGTTTTTAGCACTTGGTGGGAGACATAGGAAAAAGTACATCTATTCCATCTTCCCAGAAGTAGAACTTCCAATAATTAACTCTTCAGGAAATTTATCTGCCATTTATTTTTCTGAAATATTTAAGAAGCTTTTCAATTTGCCAATTCTTCTAAGTGAAGCAAATGTTTCAGTGAGGCAATCAGTAAAGAAAATGAAGTATCCATCTAACATCATCCCATTGGGAGGAGAAGGAGACCAAAAGAAGGTAAACACTGACAAAAAAAAATATCTCTGCAGGAGAAAATCAAGATGGAGTTGATGAGTAAGAGGGAATATATCTACTCCAATAATCTGAAAGTAAATCTAGATAAAAAAACAAGTCTCTGAGCTAGAAGACAGACATGACAAGCACTCACCAACAACATCAAGTAAACATGGAATGTTTCAGATACACAATGTAAATTGTTATTAATAAGAACACCTGGAAGATGGTATTTTAGTGACTATTTATGGAAGCCAAGAAACCTTAGTGTTAGAAGGAATGGAAGAAAAGGTAAAGACTGTTTCTACTGCCTGCCTTCAGCAGTACCTAATCTAGTCACAGATCAGCTTGTGCCTCAGCCAGTTTGGATGCCCACAGTGATGTGCAAGTGAATGCAGTGCTGTTTTAGGCTCTCTTTATGCTTTCTTGTCACTGCTTGGATTTTTAAACATGTCTCTTTTTGGCATCTTAATCACTCTGCTTCTTTACACACTAAAGGTAGTGTTTTAGTAGGTAGTGTCAACAATGAGGGAGTCTTTCTCCCAGAATTTCCCTACCCCAGGAATGTGGAAAGTGGATAGTTTCTAAGAGCTAAATCCTAAAATAAATACTCAATAGGTCAGAACCATCAAGAGGCATCATGGCTCTCAGGCCAGTAATATCTGACCAGAATGAGAAAGATCTTACTTAGCCTAGTTTAAGAAATATTATGACAAGAAGGAGAATGATTACTAATACAGAGAAAGGCAAGTGAGGAGCAAATTCTAACACTGTGTCTTCTGCCCTGTGCACAAGAGATGATGCCTTGTCCCTAGACAGCAGGAACCTGTTCATGGGGCTGGATAACCCTTCAGGGGGATGCTGGTAGGAGACCCCTCCTGCTAGGCACCCAGGCTCCCCAAGAGCTTCTGATTATAACTTGGCTCCTATGTAGATCTGTCTATAAAGAGAAAGTAAACTGAACAGTGGAACTAATATATATCCTGCTTTGAGTTCTTACTGTATTATAAAGTAATAAAATAGTATTTTGGTTTTAATCATTACTACCTGGTGAATTTTCTATGAATCAGTTCTCTAGCTTAAATATCTCTGAGAATACTAACAATCACATTCTGAGCCATAAAACCAAAGACCAGCATGAAGCCACTAGGACTTTTGCATTCCTGGGAAGACCTGCCCCAAGGACAGCCAACCTTCCTCAAGGGTAAACGCTTAGTCTATTGTTTGTTCCTCACAATCATGACCAGTAGCCTGCACCTCTCTCCAGGCCAGCCCCAGGTCTTTATCCTAACCTTGATATACCATCTAGCCAAGGTACCACACATAGGTAGCCAAACTAGACTTTTGTAGCAGACCAGCATCTGTAGCTGGGTCTGAATTCCAAACCTGCCCCATTCAAGTCAGCACTTTCATTTCCAGGCACTGGTTCCTGACCATCTGCCTGCACACAGCACAGTCACCAAGACCATACTTGGCCCTGTCTCTCGACACATTACTGGACAAGAAGCAGCAAACACAGTGACAATATGTTGAATACTTTCAACTGCATTTGCACCCCTCCTATCATTCCCAATCGTTATTATTGCAGACTTTGGGTCTGAGGCCCACTCAGAAAAATTGAAAGCATTCAATACTGTCTCAATATTTAAGAGTATAATGGAGCTGCATATGTGAGGAATGTTTATTTTATCAATAAAATTGTAGCCATGACCCATAAATCATGTAAAACAAGTCATAAATTATAATCTGCCCGTAAGTCTTGTCAGAACATTGAAACACAACTCAAGAAAAAAATCAACTAATGTTTTACCCACGAATTCAACCTGTAAGCAGATAACTATTTGAGCCCTCAGAGACTCAGGTAGCTTTATTTAGAGAGTAGCCAGCAACTGAACCACATCAACAAATAACTGTATGACCAAGGGGAGTTCCCAGGGTTTCCCAGTACCATCTCTAGAGACCATTACCCTACTTTCTTCCTCCCACTTATAAGGTAAGGGCCATACCCTTGAGTCCTCAGCAGCTGACTTTAGCACTTCACACCTCTCCAAATTCCATCCAGATCCAGAGCTGGAGCACTCAGCAATGGCGAAGGCTGAAAAAGAGCCTGGACACCTCAAGCAGCTTTCTCCAGTCAAGGCCAGGCTGAAAGTAGAATTGGATCCATTCCTCCATCCACTGAAGACCCCCTCCCTGCCTGTTTCCAAATAGGTTTTAAGATTACAGATTAAATGAAAACTATGTTCCACCTCTGAAATATTTTTACTTTTTCACATTCACAGACAATAACATACTAAACCTGAAAAATATTTCCACTTCAATGGACAAAAACATTTTCCCAATCTTTAGCCAGGCAAACTAGAAAAATTGAACAACTCTCAATGTTTTTGTTATTTTTCCTACACAGTCAAATATGCTATAAATAAAGTACAATTTCCCAATCTGTGTTTCAGTTTCTATGAGGTGTTGGAAAAAGAATCTCATGTTCTAAAAAGTTTGGGAATCATGCATACACTATCTAATGCATGAAGACTGACAGGAAATATTAGCACATCTAGAATATTCTCTCAAGATTCTGGGCAGTGCTATGGTAAAGAATCAGCTGCGTATTATTTAACCCTGATTGATATGTTTATATACATAACTATGTATGTAAATATGAAATATTTATTTCTAAAAACTTACTGAGACATAGCATATATAATAAAATATACTCGTTTTTATGCTATAGTTAATTTCAGCAATTGTAAACATCCACATAACCACCACCACAATAAAAAATATGGAACATTGCCTTCACTACAACAATTTTCTCAATATTCACTCCTGAGGAGTCTAACAATGAGAAAAATATTACACCATCCCAAAATGAGCAACATTGCACAAAATACCTGACCAGTGTTCCTCGGAACTGTCCAGTCACAAAAAGCAAGGAAAGAAGAAGAAACTGTCCCCAACCACAGGAGAGAACAGGAACATCATTACTATATGTGGGATCCTGGATTGGACCCTGAAGCACTACAGCGGAATTGATGGAAAAACTAAGTACACTGATAATAACCTTAGTACACTGATATTAACTAATCTCCAGCCTTTGTTCTGCTGGAGAATAATGGGATCTCCTTCCAAGTTCACCTGATGTTGAATAATTTAGTTCCTTATGGTGGCAGGAGTTGGAGTCCAGGTTGTCTGCTGGTTATCGGTGCAGGCAGATCTTCGCAACTAGAGGCCACCAGGGCTCCTGGCCAGGTGGAAATCCTCCTAATCCCTCTCATAAAGTGCCTGCCTGCTTCTTCAGGGCCAGTGAGACTCTCCCTCCAGTCTACTAAGACAGAGTCTTACAGAGTGTGACGTGATCATGGGAGTGACAGCCTATCAACTCTACAATCCAATCTAATCTAATTGAGGGAGTGATGTCTTTTAGTCACTGCTTAGAAGCGAGTCACACTCCTGCTCACACTCAAAGAAGGTGGGTGTATTGCACAGGTATTATGCCAGGTAGCAGAGTGTGGATTCCATCATCCATTTTAGGATAGAATTTTAGAGACAAAGAGCCATACAAGGAATCTAGTTCCAATTCTTTGTATTACAGAGAAGGAAACTGAGAGAATTAGCTGAAACGGTCATTTGGATACAAAGACGATCAGTAACAAAGCAAGGATGACTAGAGCCCCAGGTCTTATAAAAAGAACTGTAAACTTTGTTACTTAATTGTTAAAAGTTGTAGTCCATGTTAAATTCATGACTTGCTTTTTTGTTGTTGTTGTTGTTTGTTTGTTTGTTTTTGGACTTGATGCACTTATTTTCAGTTGGATAAACTTTATGCAATGCCCAACATAAAGTATTTCCTTAGCGTCAAAACAAATTAGAAAGTTTACAAAACAAGCACATTATTTATAAAGAAACAAATACAAGAAAACAAAGTTTGGTGACAATGCTTTAGAAAGATTTGCAAAGGCATCAGAGGGTTTTGGTGGGAACCTTTATTCCCTGTGATGGACAAGTTCTTCATCACTTCTCACACAAATTTTGTATCTGAACTTTTTTATCTTTAATTATCTTGCTTTGATTAATTTATGATAAGTGAAACGTTTTTAATTGCAAGAGAAAAATGTCATCTGAACAATTCCAAGTGTACTATATCATATTTGGGTCAATTTCATAGTAAAAGACTTTGTTGCTAGAGCACATATATTATAGGACAAAGTCATAGTTGTGTTGTTCCCAAAGTTGCAGCATGAAGAGTGGAAAAGTAGTTCTTCTGTTTTAAAATGAATACCTGGGATATTTGTGTCAGAAAGCCTTGAGGTATTCAATTCTAAAAGAAAAACATTAGTTTTCATGCAATGTACACCCCCACTAGCTTGGTGTGACAGGCAGTCACTTCTAAATGACAATTAAAATGATCCATTTATTTAAAAATAATACCTCACCTCCTCTATGCTGATTGGTCCAAAATGAGGTCTCAGGAGAGTTCTTAGAATTAGCAAAGTAGCAAATAAGAGTTTAAAAAGTATTCTTCCCTGCTTCTCACGAATGAAGGACACAACTACAATGTGAACTTTAGCCTTTCAAAGAACAATTTAAATAACATAATCATATGTACCCCCATATTAACCTTAAATAAACTGAACATGGTCATGATGCATTATCTATTTTACATATACTTCAATTTAACATGCTAATTTTTTTAAGTTTATTTTAGAAATACAGTTAGTTCAACATTCTAAAATAAATGACTATAATTCAGAATGCTTATGTACTTAAGGGAAATTTTTATACCATCATCTCAATAGCTGCATGAAAACCATTTGAAAAAATCCAACACACAATTATAAAACTTTTCAGCAAACTAGAAATCGAATGAAACTTCTTCAATTAGATAAATAGCACTTATAAGAAACCTACAATAATAATTTTGATTCATAAACATTTATATCAGTTTTATCTACTAAACCTATATCTTTTATCCATTGTCATTAAATGGTGACTTTTTTGTCTTTATGAATTTTTTCTTAAAATCAACCTCATTTCATAAGATTTCACTCTATATTCATTTTGATATTGTTTTCATACCTTTTTGTTTTTACCTTGAGTCACTATCTTATAGATACTAGTATAAAGTTTTTGGCTCAATATGCACCTTTAAAGATATTTTATCTCCTTTAATTTAAAATTAATTAATCAATATTAGAAAAAAGAAAGCACAGAATTGAAAAAGCAAATACATTGCATTGGAAGCATTTCCCCGTGATAGCCCTAAAGGAATGAGCAAGAAGTGTCGGATGTCTGTGAATACAGGGACAGAGCTGAACATAGCAGGCTCTAAGGCAGGTCCACTCAGACTCGCCAGTCCTCCCACCACTATGAAGGCCACAGGCAAACTTGGCATGACTGTTGGTGGGATATGAGCACTGAGAGAAGGCATAGAAGGCACATCAGAGGTCCTGAGAATCTGACCAGGATCATAGATACCAACATCCTCAAAATCAGACAGACAGACAGACACTGCACACAAAGGTGTGCATGGAGAAGACATTGCCAGGTTAGATTGGTGTACTAACATCATCCGTAAATCATGACTGAAACCAAAAAAGCCTTAGACTCATTGAGCTATAAGTAATCTTAGATGCTATCCAATGAATGCATTTACATTTCTAGTGAAACTATGTTTGAAAATGGCATTTACATCAGCAATTTGAACTGTATTTTTTATGCATATGTTTTGTTTTAGGGTAACCTCGCATTAAACTGTATCCTAATGTTAACTTCATATTTCTAAAATACGTATGTGTCAGCATGTTTAAGATTATGCAATCTTACATATTTCATTATTCTCCCAAAGCCTGTACTTCAACAGATGATCTGATATTGTTTGTGTATCTAAAGTCAGACAGATGACTAGGAAGATAAAAGAATATTACTTTAAAAGCATAAATCTTCTAGGATCGAATTATTTACAAATGGTCCTCAGCTCCCTCAGGCAACGAGAGAAACTGCTGACATCCTGGAGCAGAAACAGGCAGAGCACGATTACTAAAGCTCAGGCTGTCTGTTTCTCCTTTGTATGTATGCTTTTTAGCAAATAAAAGGTGAGTCGAGCACAGTCAAATTATCCTTCACTTCTTCCCAAAACTTATCAAGAGAAATAACAGAATTCATGGCAAACCAAACCACAAGCACACACAAAAACCGCATGCCTCCTTTAAGCTAGCCATATCCAAAGGAATTCAAGGCAATGCCTTTCTGGACATAATCCTGATCAACATAATTCTCTCTCCCCTCATACAACCTCAAAGATGTGTTAGTCTTCCCACAAGGAAATTTCATTACTAACCACCGTCCTGCAGTGCAAATTGCCTTTGTGACACAAATCAGTTTTTTGGACTTGTGGGACTGGATTCTCAGACTCTAACTGCCCCTTGGATGAGCCAACAAACCAACTCTCAGAGCCAAGGCAGGTTAGCATTAGGACTGTTACACCCCAGTTGGCAACAATATAATGTTTAAGATGTTCTCTAGCCTGACAGGCTTCCCTGTGATAAAAACTAGAATGAAATGAAATGGACATTTGCTTAGTGCAAATCCAACTGATTATATCCTTTCCATTCAATCCTAATTCTCACCTGTGCCCTCTCAAGGGAAATCTAAACTAACTACCAACTTTCTTGAGACAAGATCCAGACACATCTATGAGCTTGAGGCATTTTTGGTTCTGTACCAGCCTTGGAGAAATTAGTAATGGTAATCAAGGGATCCTTTATGTCCTTTACACATATACACTGTGCAAATGTGTTGCATCCATTAAATAATTTAATTCTTCATAAGGGCAGTGCCTGTGGCTCAAAGGAGTAGGGCACTGGCCCCATATGCCAGAGGTAGTGGGTTTAAACCTTGCCCTGGCCCAAAACTGCAAAAAAAATAAATAAATAAATAACCCTTTAGGAACTTTCAGAGCAGAGGTTCTAAAAGTATGATCCACCAATACCTGCATGTTCCCTAAGACACACTCATGTTTTTGTTTTTATATTTTATGATAAATTCTATAATAATTTTAATATTGGGGGTGGAGCAAGATGGCACACCAGAAGGATCATTCAGTGAGCTCTCCCAACAGGACTGGGGAAAGAAAGAGAACCAAGCCATACATGGTGTAGAGACCTTACACAGAGTCATACCTTGGGGTGCACAGTGAGGTGGTGATATACTGGAGACAGTGTGTGATCCAGAGGGTGGAGATCTGGCACACTAGGCAAGTGTTTAGAAGTTGGTGGGAATGGTTGCCCCACCACCACCACCACCATGGAGGTCCAGGAATGGGAGGAAGCCTTTCTGCAGTTTTCAGTTCTCAGGGGAAGTTGTACATTGGGTGGAAAGCTTATAAGAGTGGGCAGAATCAGATTCAAGTGCCAGTTGGAGTGGATTTGCCATTGGTTTGGTGGCAGGTGGGACAGCCATATTGGGAACATCCTGGATCTCAGGGGGCCACTATTATGGGAAAGTTGTAAGAAGGTTGTGAGGGTCAGCCTCTTATTGGGGACCTAAGGCATGGCCATCCTCGTTCCACTTGCCGGGATCAGAACTCCATTTCTGGGACAGGCTCAGGGACTCCCCCACCCCCTTGGGAACTGTTGTCAGGAGGAACTGTGAGACTTGCCTAAAGGATTCAGGAGAACTTTATGATCCAAACCCAGTGGGGTCTGAATGCTGAGGAAACAAACAGGCAATTACTGAGGACAACTAAGTTGGGAAGTAGGACCATGCCTGGGAACTAGAGAGAGGTTATCAGCTGTGTTCTTGGTCCCCTAAAAAATCCACATTGCCATCTGTTATCCTGGCAATATACTATGAGAAATACCTAGACCTATTATCAACACTGACCAACAGAATGGACCACCACCAAAGTAAACATCCAGAAGCTAAAGGTCCAAACTTAGCTTCCACAATGATTCAAAGACTAAAACTACACAAAATAAGATTAATAGAATTCCACCACACTTATCAATTCTCTCAATAAATGTCAATGGATTGAATTTACCACTGAAGAGACACAGGCTGGCTGATTGGATAAAAAAGCACAAGCCATCCATATGTTGTATCCAAGAAACACACCTAGCCTTGAAGGACAAATCAAGACTCAGGGTTAAGGGATGGAAAAGAGTATTTCAAGCAAATGGAAATCAGAAGAAAGAAGAGGCTGCAATCTCATTGTCAGATATAAACGGATTCAAGGCAACTAAAGTTAAGAAAGACAAAGATGAACATTTCATACTGATCAAGAGAACAATACAACAAGAGGACATTTCAATTCTAAATATTTATGCACCTGACTCAAATGCTCCCAGATTTATGAAACAGACCTTAAGGTGTCTGAGCAATATGATACCCCACAACACCATAATACCCAGGGACTTTAACACACCTATGACAGAACTGGACAGATCCTCTAAACAGAAACTAAACAATAATACAAAGGACTTAAATGTGACCCCAGAAAAAATGGGATTGATAGACATACACAGAACACACGACTCCAAAGCTAAAAAATACACATTTTTCTCATAAGCCCATGGAACACCCTCAAAACTAAATCATATCCTAGGATACAAATCAAACATCAGCAAAACTAAAGAAATTGAAATTATACCTTGTCTCTTCTCAGACAATAAGGCAATAAAGGTGGAACTCAACTCCAACAAAAACGTTCATCCCCACATAAAGGAATGGAAATTAAACAACCTTATGCTAAATGATAGTTGGGTTCAGGAAGAGATAAAAGAGGAAATTGTTAAATTCCTCAAACATAACAACAATGAAGACACAAATTATCAAAAAATGTGTGATATAGCAAAAGCAGTCCTAAGAGGGAAATTTATTGCATTAAATGCCCACATCTGAAAAACAGAATCAACTAACTCACAACCCATCTTAAGGAATTGGAAAAAGAAGAGTAATCTAATCCTAAACCCAGCAGAAGAAAAGAAATAGCCAAAAGTAAATCAGAGACTAATGAAATTGAAAACAAAAAAAAAATCATTCAGAAAAGTAATGAAACAAAATGTTGGCTTTTTGAACAAATAAATAAAATAGATAAACCTTTAGCCACATTAACTAGAAATAGAAAAGTAAAATCTCTAATAACCTCTATCAGAAATGATAAATGGAAAATAACAACAGATAAAACAGAGATACAAGAGATTATCTCTGAATGCTATAAGAAACTCTATCCCCCCAAATTTGACAATGTGGAAGAAATGGATCAATACCTGGAATCACACCCTCACCCTAGACTTAGCCAAGAATGAAATGATATCCTGAACAGACAAACTTCAAACACTGAGATCAAAGAAACAATAAAAAATCTCCCAACAAAAAAATGCCCAGGTCCAGATGGCTTCACACCAGAATTCTATCAAACCTTCAAAGAAGAGCTTGTACCCATACTGCAGAAACTATCCCAAAACATTGAGAAGGAAGGAATCTTACCCAACACATACTACAAAGCAAACATCACACTCCCACCAAAACCAGGAAAAGACCCAACTAAAAAGGATATCTTCAGACCAATTTCACTAATGAATATAGATACAAAAATTCTCAATAAAATCCTGGCCAATAGATTACAGCTTCTCATTTCATACATCACAATCAAGTACAAGGCTGGCTGAACATACGCAAATCCATGAACGTAATTCACCATATCAACAGAAGCAAAAACAAAGACCATGTGATCCTCTCAATAGATGCAGAAAAAGCACTCAAGAAAATTCAGCATCCTTTTCTAATTGGAACAGTAAAGAATATAGGCATAGGAGACACATTTGTTAAACTGACAAATCCACAGCTAATATTATACCAAATGGAGAAAAACTAAAAGATTTTCCACTTAGAACTGGAACCAGACAAGTTTGTCCACTATTGCCACTACTATTCAACATAGTTCTGGAAGCTCTAGCAAATACAATCAGACAAGAGAAGGAAATAAAGAGCATCCAAATGGGGGCAGAAGAGGTCAAACTCTTGCTCTTTGCTCAAGACATGATACTTAGAAAACCCCAAAGACTCAACCACAAGATTCCTGGAAGTGAGTCTCAGGATATAAAATCAATGCCCACAAATCAGTAGCCTCTGTGCCAATAACAACCAAGATGAGAAGCTAACCAAGGACACAATTCCCTTCACAGTAGCTTCAAAAAATGAAATATCTAGGAATATACCTAACAAAAGAGGTGAAGGACCTCTATAAAGAAAATTAGAAAACCATAAGAAAGGAAATACCAGCAGATATTAACAAATAGAAGAACATAACATGCTTGTAGCTGGGAAGAATCAACATTGTTAAAACAGTTAAAACGTCTATACTTCCCAAAGCAATCTTCAGATTCAATGCAATCCCCATTAAAATACCAACATCATACTTTCAAGATTTGGAAAAATAATTTTTCACTTTGTATGGAGCCAGAAAAAAATCCATATAGCCAAGGCAATTCTTAGTAATAAAAACAATGCCAGGGACATCAGCCTACCAGACTTTAGGCTGTACTACAAGGCCATAGTGATCAAAACAGCATGGTATTGGCAAAAAAAATAACAGACATTTGGAACCTAACAGAAAACCATGAGATGAAACTATCATCTTATAGCCCCCTGAACTTCAGTAAACCAAGCAACAAATATACCGGGGAAAAGAATCCCTATTCAGTAAATGGTTCTGGGAGAACTGGATAACCACATGTGAAAGACTGAACCTGGACCCACATCTTTCACCACTCACTATAATTGATTCAAGATGGATAAAAGATCTAAATCTAAGGCATGAAGCAATAAAAATCTTCACAGAAACTGTGGAGAAAACACTTGAAGATATCAACCTGGGGAAAGATTTTATGAAAAAGACTTCCATGGCAATTGCAACAACATCAAAAATAAACAAAGGGGACTTAATTAAACTGAATAGCTTCCGTACAGCTAAGGAAACAAAAAACAAAGCAAACAGACAACCTTCAGTATGGGACAAGATATTTGCATATTATTAATCAGACAAAAACTTGATATCTAAGATCTACAAGAACTCAAATTAATCAACAACAAAAAAGACCCAAACATCCCATACATCACTGGGGAAGAGTCCTGAATATAATCTTCTCTAAAGAAGACAGAGACATGGGTAACACAACATACCAAAAAAAAAAAAAAACTTCACATCCCTAATAATCACAGAAATACAAATCAAAACCACCCTGAGATATCATCTAACCCCAGTGAGAATGGCCCATATCACAAAGTCTCAAAGCTGCAGATGCTGTTGTGGAAGTGGAGAGGAGGGAACACTTTTACAATGCTGGTGGGACTGCAAACTAATACAACCCTTTTGGAAGGAAGTATGAAGAATCCTCAAAGAACTCAAATTATACCTCCCATTTGATCCTGCAATCCCATTACTGGGTATCCAGTAGAAAAAAAATCATCACCAAGAAGAAAAAAAAAACTTATCGTAAGGAAGTTTGCACTAGACTGTTTATCGCAGCTCAATTTATAATCGCCAAAATGTGGAAACAGCCTAAATGTCCACCAACCCAGGAATGGATTAACAAGCTGTAGTATATGTATACCATGGAATACTATTCACCCATTAAAAGAGATGGAGACTTTACATCTCTTGTATTAACCTGGATTGAGGTGGAACACATTCTGCTTAGTAAAGCATTACAAGAATGGAGAAGCAAGAATAGAAGCTGCTCAGTTCTAATATGAAGGCAGTAGATGAACTAAACATGCTGAGGATAGGGGAATGAGGGAGTAGGGAGAGGGGAGGAAGGTGTAGGATAATATTTAGAAATAAACATACCCTACATCAAGCATACAAAGTGAACTCAGTGTGAGTTTAAAATGGCTTGCTGTTTTTCCAGAGGCTTAAGGGACCTGGGTCCCCCTGGGACACATGCAGAGTTGGCTTGCCTGGAGTTAAAAATTCCATAAGCCCATTCTCTGAAGCTGTGCACCCCGTGAAGCTTGAGATCAAAGGGCATGCTGCCCTTCCTCAGAGATATGGGCCAGAGGGTTGACGTATGTTAACAACATATTGTCAGAGGTCTATAGGTGCTCTGCCCTGAGGAAAAGATAAAGTCATTACTTCATACTGAGTAAACTGAGTGAACGCTTGAAGATACTCTTCCATTAACTCTGTTACCCTGTGGGTACTTTCTTCTTTGTAATTTTTATTTAGATACCTGCCCAGAGATTAGTCAGTGTCTAGAAGAAGATGTTTACTGCAAAAGTGATTGTGTTGATATGGTAACAGGATATTTCCTTTCAAGTTAATTTCGGGTAGGTAAAATGAGGTAATGGTGAAACTAACAGATAGTAGATTAAGTGTATACATGACTAGAAAGGTATAAAATAAAAACCCTGAATAAAGAATTTCGCTACACGCCATCCTATCCCATGTAGTCTATTTCTTGACTTAATAATTACAGGAGCGAGTTTACACTCACAGCAAAGTTGCTGTTCATTCGCGTCTCTAGTCACGCAACAGAAGGAGGTGGTTGGGGTATATCATGGTGTATCACACATCTCTTGGGGGTGGGACATAATTATAAGAGGGAATTTACCTAACAAATGCAATCAGTATAACCTAATTCTTAGTACCCTCAGTGAATCCCAAGCAATAAAAAAAAAGAAAAAGAAAATTCAAGGGCTTTGATAACAAATAATAATAATTTTTAATATTTTAATATTTTATATACTGTAAATAACACTATTTTTATGAGTTTTTAAATTTCTTATGATACTACCAACACTTTATTTGCCTTTTCCACTGTGTTAACATTTGCACTGATGGTACGCAAGAGCATTTTGGTGCAGTGGCACAAAATTGTGCAGGTAGTAGTATTCTTCATTACCAAACACTCAAAGTTGGGATTTCTTTTTGCATTTTAATGGCATTTATTCTAGCAACCACATTATTACAAAAGCATAATTTTAAGAGGCTTATATTCTCAGATACTTTAATTAGCAGCTCTCACATATACAGATTTACAAATCATCTTTGGTGTGCAAGGAGCCTCATCATACAGAGAAACATAAAATTGAAACTTGGAAGGGATCTCAAGAAAAGAATCTGGGCAGCGCCTGTGGCTCAAAGGAGTAGGGCGTCGGTCCCATATGCCAGAAGTGGCAGGTTCAAGCCCAGCCCCAGCCAAAAACTGCAAAAAAAAAAAAAAAAAAAAAAAAAGAAAGAAAGAAAGAAAGAAAAAAAAGAATCTAGCTCCTGCCTTAGATCTTCCTAAATTGACCATAAATAAGCCATCTACAACAGCCACCTACCCCTAAGAAATAACAGAAGACAATCACACATGATGAATGGTTTCCAGATAATAAATAGATGGCAATCCATCCCTTGTCTAAATACCCAGAAATGGCTATCAGCCAAAGCAATTATTTGTTCTCATTTCTCTGTTATCTTCGGATTAGAAGAGGAATGTGAGGCTGTGCTGTGGGTTTGATCTTTTGCCACATACGAGTCATGCTGTGGCACCACATGCAAGTCACGCTCTGGTGCCACTAACATCCTTTCTTTGGAATCTTGAGGAGCATCCAGTGGCACAGCCACAGAGGAGACAATAGGGATTTTCTTAGTTTAAAAATAGTCATGAGCCTTCTTCCCATAGACTAACAGTGTGACGTTCTTCCCACTGCTCTGGATTCTGTCCACCACCGTTTCATAGGGTTCATCCATCACATTCACCTCATTCAGTTCAATGATTATATCCTCATCTTTCAGCCCAGCCAGATTAGCAGAGCTGTCCTTCTGCACCTCTTTGAGGAATGAGCCTGGCAGATCCTGAATGGCATTGAAGTGAAAGCCATAGCCATTTTCACCTTTATCCAGCCTGCAGAGTTTAGGCTTATGATCTACAACAGTACCTGTATTTGAGGCCTCCTGCGAAGCATGACCAGAGCCAGATCCTCCTTGACAGAGAAACTAGGCAGGTTCTTGACCTTGATAGTAGAAAAATGGAGAAAAATGAACCAATTTATATCTACTGCCATCTCTTTGTCTATTACCACCAGTGAAGACTGATCTCCAACCTTTCTAATCATTTCCACAACATTGTCATGATTCAGAGTTTCCATAGACTCACCACTGACAGCAACTACCAGGTCATTGTTCTTCAAGCCATCCTCCTCTGTTGGACTTCCAGAATGTATGTACTTGATGATTTGACCTTTCTGCTTGGGCCTGCACTCATATAGAAACAATAGCCACTGCTTCCTTTCTTCATTTCCACAACTCAGGGCTGGAGGGGTAACTGGCTATTTCTCTTTTGAATTGTATCTTCTGCTCACTGTGGCACTTGTCAGCTTGTCCACCAGCAGGAACATGACATGGCTTCCCAACTTCTTTTTTTTTTATTATTATTATTGTTAAATCATAGCTGTGTACATTAGTTCAATCACCTCTACCCATTGTAAGATGCACCATAGATGTGGCCCCACCCATTACCCTCCCTCCACCAAAACCTCCCCCCTCTCTTCCCCTTCCTTGGCCCTTTCCCATTTATTTTTTATCTGTATGTATTCTGTTTCATTGATATATGTGTTTATTTTTAT
>CAUYPK010130985.1:0-13090 GCA_963574355.1 Loris lydekkerianus | reverse complement strand
CCCAACACATTCTATGAAGCAAACATCACCCTGATCCCCAAGCCAGGAAAAGACCCAACAAGAAAAGAAAATTATAGACCAATATCACTAATGAATATAGATGCAAAAATATTCAACAAGATCCTAACAAACAGAATCCAACGACACATCAAATAAATTATACATCATGACTAATCTAATCTTTAAATCATAAGTTTAATCACCGTTCCATCACAGGGATTTCTGCTGGTTGGCTTTATCCTACGGATGCAAGGGTGGTTCAACGTGTGCAAATACATAAACATTGTTCACCACATAAACAAAAGCAAAAAACAAAGACCATATGATTCTCTCAATAAATGCAGAAAAAGCATTTGACAAAATACAGCATCCTTTTCTGATAAGAACACTTATGAAAATAGGAATAGATTCTTAAACTAATAGAAGCTATCTATAACAAACTGATAAACAAAATATCATAGTAAATGGAGAAAAACTGCAACATTTCCACTTAGAACAGGAACCAGACAAGGATGCCCACTATTGCCGTGACTGTTCAACATAGTGCTGGAAGTCCTGGCCAATGTGATCAGGCAAAAGAAGGATATCAAGGGTAGGCATGTGGGAAAAGAGGAAGTCAAACTTTCGCTCTTTGTTGATGATATAATCTTATACTTAGAAAACTCCATGGACTGAAACACAAGCTCCTGAAGTGATCAAATAACACAGTAAGTAGTGTTCAGGTATACAAAATCAATGTTCACAAATCATTACCCTCCACATATGCCAACACAAGTCAAGCTGAGAATCAAACATAGACACTATACCCTTCATAGCAACCTCAGAGGAGATGAAATACCTTGGAATATATTTAACAAAGAACATGAAGATCTCTACAGAGAGCTATGAAACTTTAAGAAAAGAAATATCACGAGCCATTAACAAATGGAACAACATACTGTGCTTAAGGCTGGAAAGAATTGACATTGTTAAAATGTCTACCATACCAAAGTAATCTACAGGTTCAACGCAATTCCCACGAAACTATCAACACTATAGTTAAAGAACTTGAAAAAATTGTTCTTCATTTATATGGAACCAGAGAAAAGACATAACCTGAATAACCAATGCAATTCTATAAAATAAAAACAAACCTGGAGGAATCATGTTGTCAGACTTCAGATTATACTACAAGTCTAAGGTAATGAAAACAGCATGATATTGACATAAAAATAGAGAAATATATCTATGGAATAGAATTGAGAACCTGAGGTGAAACTAGTCTCATATAACCATCTGATCTTCAATAAGCCAAACAAAGGCAAACACTGAGAAAAAGAATTACAGATTAGATCTGTAATTCTGTAAATCTAATCTACAGATTAGATTTTTAATCTGTAGGCCATCCTGCCTGGACCCAAAACTATTCAATAAATGGTACTGGGAAAACTGGCTAGCCACATGTAAAAGACTAAAACTGGACTCAAACATCTCACCACTTAGAAAAATTACTTTATGGTGGATAAAAAATTTAAATCTAAGACATAAATGATAAAAATTCTAGAAGAAAGTGTGAGAAAAGTCTTAAAGATGTTGACCTGGGGAAAGATTTTAAGAAGACAACATTGGCAATTATAGCAACATCAAAAATAAATAAATGAGACCTGATCAGACTTAAACTTTTCTGCATAGTTAAAAATGCAATCAACAAATCAAATAGACAACCTCAGAATGGGAAAAAAATATTGGTATATTACATATCTGACAAAGGGCTAATAACCAGTATCTACAAAGAACTCAAGCAAATCAACAAGAAAAGTGAAAACAACCCCTTTAATCATTGGCCAAGAGACATAAACTGAATCTTTTCTCAAGAGGACAGATGAATGGCTAACACATGCATAGAAAATGCTCATTATCACTAATCATTAGAGAAATGAAAATCAGAACACTTTGAGATATCACCTAATCCCAGTGAGAATAGCCCACATCACAAGATCCCAAAGCAGCAGGTGCTGGCGTAGGTACAGAGAGAGGGGAACACTTATGACCTGTTGGTGGGATTGCAAACTAATGTAGCCCTTTGGAAAGAAGTATGGAGAATTCTCCAAGATTTAAAAGTAGACCTTCCATATCTGCTCAGAAGAAAAAAATCATTTCATCATAAGAAATATTTGTAGTACCTCAATTTACAATCACAACAAGGTAGAAACAACTCAAGTGTGAATTGGATGAATGCATAGACTCTGGTATATGTACATCATGGAATACTATTCAGGAATAAAAAGATGCAGACTTTGCATCTTTTGTTTTTACCTGGATGATTTGGAAAACATTCTCCTAAATAAAGTATCTCAAGAATGGAAAAGCAAGCATCACACATACTCGATACTATGTTGAAGCTAGTAAATCAACAATTACACACATACATGAGAGAAAAACACAGTTAAATCAAGAAGGAGGAAAAGTGGGAAGGAAGTTTGATAAGTTCCCACCTAAAAGGTACAATATAGGGGTATATGGCACATTTCCTGGGTGAAGAACTCAAGTGCAACTCGCACTTGACCTCACAAGTGCAAACAATGTAACCTAATCATATGCACTTGCATATTAATCCAAAATAAAAAGTACTGTTTTAAAATTATCTATTCCAATGTAGTACCTAGATCAGAGGCTAGCGTAAGTTCAAGGAGCTAAAAAATATTGGTGACTTTTACCAATTACATAAATGCATACGTGTGTGTATGTTTACTATGATGGCCATTTTTCTACATAGTTATTTACATTATGTAAATTCCTGTAACAGGTATGGAAATCTTTATAACTTTTAAAATATGTTGTCAGGTTGACATATAAAAGTTGTTACCAGCACCACTGGCAGTCTGTGAAATTATTCATCCCTCCACATTCAAGGGTAACTATTACTGTGTATGTGCATAAGCTTACTAAATATGAACATATATGTAATATATACAAATTAGTTTCATTATTAGTGATATTGAATATGTTTATAAATATTTAGGGAGAGATTTTACCTTCTACTTATGTGCTTAATTAATAATTTCTATTTGGGTGTTAGGGTGTTATAATTTTCATATCGTACCTCATTAAAAGCTACTTATATATTAGAATGGATTTATTTCATATTAATTTATACATCATACAACATCAATAGTTTCTAATAACAAATGCAGGCTTGATTGTGCCCCTTATTTGCTATATATATTTATTCTCAAAGTCCTTAGCGTAGCAGATATGGGCTTCCATAATGTGCCTCGTGTCATCTGAAATTCATTTTCCAAACTTTAATTTTTTCTGAATCTCCTTTTTTTTTTTGCTTATGTGTTAAATCTGAATGGAGTGTCCTTTCCAGAATTCTCCATCTAGTAATCATCCTAGTAATCCTTTGCAACCAAGCTTAGATTTTTAATCTGTAGGCCATCCTGCCTGGAACCAAAACTTTGAATTAAATAGATTTTTCCTTCACATACAGAAAATCTTGTGAAACAAGTAACTTACTCTTTAATAAATGATAAAAATATCTATTTTGACATCCTTTATTCATAACTGAATAAAAATCATAACGTTATAGACCCTAGAGTTCAATATTCATTCACTATATAATGGAAATGTGAAATTCTTTCTGACAATAAAATACATTTTATAATGAAAATATGATTCAATGAAACAGATGCTGAAAATAATAACTGAATCTTTTATTAATGCCATTTAATAACTTACCTTATTTTATATATTAGGAACTTAGAATTATACTTAAAGTATGGATCTCATGTTAAATATACTATCCCTATGAGTAAATTAATTTGGAAAGTTGAATAGTATCATATAAGCAACAGCAATAAGATAGTTAACTACATAACTCATGCCCTGAGCAGATGTTTTCCTGGGCTACTCATGTATAAACTGCCTGGCTTTTCACTAAAAATTTTTTTCCTTATCCTTCCCCTTCTCTAAAAGTTTAAGGTGTTCACCACTTAAAATCATTTGTGATAAACTTTATTTAGGTAAGGATAACATTTAGACTAGATGTCTTATTGGGCGCTTTCCTTTTGCATTTAAGAAATTGACTTCACCAGGTAATTGAAAAAAAAAGCAACCTTAAAAGAAAATACATATAAAATTTAATATATCTGAAAGAATGCATGGCTAATGTTGTAGCAATTGAAATGGCTTTGAATGAACATATGAAAAATGAAACGAGACATTTGCACCATACTATTTTTTAAGCTAGAAACTACATTAGATATGGCAAGTACGTTGCCTGCCATATGCCAAATTCAAGCCCACTTTCTAATAAACCTGTCACTCTTTTAACTCTAAATGAAGGTGAATCTCTCCTGTGACTGTATCAAGTCCCAACCCAGTGTGTGACATTGGCTGAATAGCCCATCGTGCTCAGCTTACGTTAGGGAATATAGTACAGAAACTAGCCAGGAAACTATGGTCTTAATTCTAAGAAGTGAAAATATAAAATAATCAAAATTTTTTTAGGATCATTGGAGAAGAAAACATATTAAAAAAATGAATAGCAGAGAGAATAAGAATGATAAAAATGCATAGCATGAGGCACCATGCGTTACAGTTAGGACTATGACAATTTCTGGTAACAAAGAGCAAGACTCAAAAGGTAGGAAAGGAAAAAACAGTTGATGCAACCCAGGAGAGAGGCAAGAAGAGGGAGAAGCTGTCTCTGTAATGCAGGCTTCTGGATTCTGATTTGGATCCATCCCTGACTGCGTTAGGTTGCCAATTTAGGTTCACACCAGTTTTAAAATAATCTTTTATCTAAATAGTATCATTCTACACATAGCCAGCAAATAAATCTGATTGAAATGTGGACAAGAAATGCTATGTCAAAAAATAAAAAATAAAAAAACAAAACTACATCCACCTTTCCACTCCAATGTCAAACCAAACCAAATATGTGGTACTTAGATCATGATGTGTCACAAATTGGTGGCTCAAACTTAGTGGTCTACAACAACAATAAACATTTCTGGACTTTGGAGGAGTCATTGGGCTGGGAAGTATCTGGCTTGGGGAATCTCAGGAGGCTACAGTCATCCAAAGTTTGGCTTGGGCTGGGAGATTGACTTGGCTCACCTGTATGTCTGGGTAATTTGGTGCTGGTTGTTAGCAGGAGGCCCCAGTTCTTTGCTCAGGGCCTCTCCTAGAGCTGCTTAACTGTCCTCATGTTCCAGCAATGGGCTTCCCCTAGAAGGAGTGATCCAAAAAAGCAAGGCAGAGGCAGTAAAGCCCTTCCTGAGCCAGCTTCTGAAGTCTTTCCCCTTCACCTCCAGCCTACCTTACTTGTGATAGACGCTTTCCTGGTTTCAAAATAGAAATTGATTACAAGGGTGTATATAGCAGAAGATGATGGTCCTTAGTTAATTCTGGACACCACAGAGTCTTATTATAAGAAACTGCTGCTAAGAAAATATCACTTTAAGAAAAGTTTTCTACCTGAATCCTCCTAGACAGACTGCCAACAGCTAAGCTTTTCTTTATATAGAAATTCTAAGCCCACTACTGTCAGGAAGTGACTTCATTTTGATAATGCCTCACATGAACAATTGTGATCCTTACATGAAAAATAATAAACAATGCTATTAATAGACAATTGTGGGTAATTAATGAGATAAATAGAGGTGAAGCTTCGCTCTCTAACTTCCTCAAATACCCTATCATTTTAAGTAGGTGGCAAGCAAAGGGACTTCTTTTCTTTAAGAAATATGCCTCAGAGATAATAAGAAAATTGAAAAATAAAATATATTTTACACATCTTGCACTCAATCAGTTGCTCAATAGATGTTAACTACAAGATCAGACAATAAGTTCAGAAACTCATCCTAGAAAAAGTGCTTGGAAGGTGGACAAGGGGAGGCCTTGGAAAGTGACTGCAGTGATATTCAACAATGAGATATGCAGCACTTTTTCTAGGATAAGTTTGCATAATTGATTGTCTGACCTTGTATGTAGTTAAATGCATGTTATGCAGAACTCAGGATGATCATGTAAAATTAAGGAGAAATGTATCCAAAACAAAATATTGCAAAAAAAATTTTTCTCAGTTAAAGCTATCTGAGAACTCTCATTATTACTCAAGAAAACAAAATCATTAGAGAAATAGAAAAGTACTTGAATGTTAATTGATAACGTGCAAAACAATAAATCTTTAGAGCTTTCTTTAAAGCTGGTCCAACGTACTGGACAATTTTTATAATAGAACACTATTTCTAACAAATTTTATTACTATGCACATATTCTGATCTTTTCACTCCTTAATATTTATTTAAATATATATTTAATATATTTTATATGTAATGTTAACATATGAATAAAATAATATTTAACTGTAAGATGAAGGAAAAGAATCCAGTTTTTGAAGGAAATGGGCTATTTCATTAAGGTAAATCAAGAATGCCAGATATTTTGTTAGGAAAATTACAAATTATAATTTAAAACTTCAAATCATTAAATATCTTGATATTTAATCATTCTGGATAAATACATTCCTTGTAATTCAATAAAATTGGCTTATTTTTAAAAATATGAGAGGCAGGGGATTATAAAAGCATCAGGAACCTACACAGAATAATCACCGAGGTGGGATGTAAGAATTGCTTCTGAAATTCTTACTAGAAATAAGGTAAAGAGAAAAAAGATTGGCATCTTATTATCTGAAAGCTGTTTATGTAGGGAATGACATGATCCTTCATAAAATAAGTAATCATAAAGTAAAAGAGATGATCTTCTTCCAAGCACAGATGTCTAAGAAAATTGATTCATGAACTATAACAGATAGTGTGAGAACTTTATGAGCACTGAATGAGTTAAAAATTTTCATCAAGTTCTTAGAACAGTGCTAGGCATACACACACATAAATATATATGTATATATACACACATAAATATATATATACACACACAAATGTGTACATAAAACATATGTGCACATATATATTTTAAAAACAAAAACATATTTTTGCTAAACATACGGAGAAATATATCTTCAAAGATAACTTTATATTGTGACTCATATATAAAGCAAGTTGCAGTAATAACATATATTCTATTTATTATTTTGGTGTGATGAGAAATAATATAATTTTTGTGTGTATACAATATTGAGGAAGAGGTACTTAAAATGTCCCGTCAGGCATTTTTTCTTAACTATTACCTGCGTTAGCAGGCCAGTACCAAGCTCTGCTGTAAATTCAATTTGTATTCTCTCACGACTGCTTCTGGTCACACTGTGTTGATGAGAAAGAGGTCTGCATCCTGTCGACTTGCTTTCAGACACAATAGCATCAGAATTGGCACTCCGATGCAAGGACGTAACACTTGACTTCCTCAATCTGTTGAATTTCGTCCTTTCCTACATTTAGGATTATTTCCTACAAATAATCATTAAGTAATTGAGCCTAGAACTGAAGTTTTCTTTTTTCAAAGAACTTTAAATATGTCTTAGTTCTTTTTCTAGTTTGGTAGAGAACTAGGTAATCCATGTCATGCAGTAAGAATATTAATCAGAAAATTGCAAATTGATAATCTCTTTTATAAGGACTTTCAGTTTAATCGTGGCAGAACTTGGGATCTTGATTTAGATGAATTGATTTTAGAAGGCATGGCCAACTTGTTCACTGAGTCAATGCTGTTGAAACAAATGACTCTGCTTAGTCAGTTCAGCTTTACCCTGAGGTCTCTCCTACTCTCATTACCTGGATATGTTTTCCTTCTTTCTGATTTAATTTTTCCCTCTTTTTTAATTGATAATTTATCTGGATACAGAATAGTTGCACTTCTATATATGTGGTATTTTCATATAGGCATACACTGTGTGATTGGGGTATCCATCACCTCACGCATTTATCATTTCTTTATGTTAGGAGTATTTGAATTCCATTCTTTTAGTTATTTTAAAATATGCAATAATTTGTTAACTGTGGTTGCCTTATTGTGCTACCAAGTTCTGGGGCTTATTCATCCTATCTAATGGTATTTTGTACCATTAACCATCCCCTCTGTGATTTAATTTTGAAGGTAGAACTTACTGATAAACATTAGCCTCTTTTCTTTGCTTATGTTAGTGGAGAGGGAACGGCAGCTTCTGCCTAAGACGATATAATAAACTCCAGAGCCCCTGCTCCCAATGTTTCAATCTCATCTCTTCACAGTTACCATTTGACCAGCCTGAGTTCTAAAGTTCTTGATGAACAGGCTCTAGTTAGTATAATGTAATTATCTGTGAAAAACTGGATGAAGAAAGGTAGACTCATTGTGTTTTGAATATTAAAAGTTGAGAATTAGTTGAATATATTTAAAGGAATATAATAAAACTAGATGATGTCTTATCACCATAGTCTTCTTCCTTGTGATAATGAAAATGCTCCTTACATTAATGCATTAAAACGCCGGTCAGGGTGGCACCTGCGGTTCAAAGGAGTAGGGTGCCAGCCCCATGGTTCAAAGGAGTAGGGTGCCGGCCCCATATCCTGGAGGTGGTGGGTTCAAACCCAGCCCCGGCCAAAAACTTCAAACAAACAAACAAAACCTGGTCAGATGGCACCTGATTTTAAATTTCTAATTTTTTCAAGCGCCTAGAAGTTTCTGTGTTGAGAAGTTATCATTAATGCTTTTAAGTTCTGTAAATGAGTTTGAGAAAGACCAATTTTTTCTCATTTGGTAACAAGGGAAAACTAAAGCATTGAAGGGTGATATCAATATTTTAGACGAGGTGAAGGAACAGCGATGCCCTACTTACTACTACAAACTTGAGGTTATGAATTTGGAGTCACTGCCCACGTTATATTATCACTTCCTGACTTCTTCATTTGCAACGTTATTGCTCCTACCAGGAGTTGGATCATTACTTCATATTATTACAGAGGAGAATCAAAGGTCAGAATAAGACAGCATCTGCTCTGGTAGACAGCATCTCCCCTCTAGCCCTACCTGCCCTCTCCCATCCTTTTCCATCCTCAGCCCCATACAATGGAGTCTCTAAATTAATAAGAGGGAGCAACGCCACAGCTCTTCTTCCTCCCACTGTCAACACTGAAAAAAGGCAGAACAAACCCCAGATAGCAGTGATCCTCCAGCAGCTGCAGTTACTGGTGCAGAAGAAAAGAGAACGGGGTCAAAGATGCTCAGTAGAGAAGTGACAAGGGACAGCAAGAAAACTAGGCCAACTACCAGTGTGTAGCTGACCGTGGCTGTGGGAACAAACAGCGTCTGCACTGAAGCAGGAGCGCATTCCCTGCTGAAGCCTTCGGAGGGCGCAGTGACTCCACGCCCACTGACCTTTAACTACTGCTCACTCTTAAAAATAAAATGTGGTCAGTCATGACTTTAAGAATATGATACAACACAAACTTTCCCATATAGAATTAATAAATCACATATATTTATTTATACACACGTACAATATAGAGATATTTACTACCATTGCCTGGAAACATGTCTTTCCTACACTTATACCACAAGGCAGGGCAGCAAAAGAAAACTATCATATTTGACTAAAACTATAAGTTTCATGTTCTTGAAGAATTTTTTCCAATGTAAAGATGAAATGTTTGTGTGAATATTCAATTCACAAATTCTTTGAAGAGTAGCAATACCAATAATGGGAAAGAGTCAAATAGTTTATTGTTATACCTCTTAAATATATTTAAAACAATATATTTTAACATTACATATAAATATAAAACACCTAATTTTTACCCATTTGGGGATAGTACTATTTCAAGAATATTATGCTATCATTTTTATCTATTTGAATATTTTTTTTTCCATTGCTTAATAAATCTAAGAAAATTTTAAAGCTAATAATCGGCCAGGAGCTGTGGCTCAAGCTTGTAATCTTAGCACTCTGGAAGGTCGAGGAGTGAAATTCCATTATACCCTCAAAAGATGGATCAAAGAAGATAATTCAACTTCACATTGAATGTTAGCATTGAATTTCAGCAGCATGGCATAATGAGTTTCACAACATATATTCTTCCTTGAGATTACAAGTAGAAATGAGGTAATTAAATAAGACAACTTACTTTGCAAACTGTGTTAAGAATTAGATTCAGCTTAATATACCCTGGTAATAATGATAATACTCAAATGCCCACTATATGTCAAAAATAAAATCAAGAAGAAAGATGCTTATTGTGATATTTCTAGTATACTCACGAGGTAATGAATACATGTATTTAGAAAATGATTTTTCCCTTTCCAAAAATACAGCTTGTATGTCTTTCCCGATTGTCTTTTTTCATTCATGATGAAAAAGACCTTTCTTAATTTGGTTCCACCCAACAATCCTCTCTCATCTAGTATTGCGAATATTTTCATGGTCCAGTATAACACAGAGTTACCAAATCTGCTGGGAACTTCATGACTCTTCCCTAGGTCTGATGTGCCCTAAGTCTCCAGCAATGTGAGTTCCACGATGGCCACCAGAAAGTAGCTCAAATTTTATCACCTGCCCAGAGGCTACTTTATCCAACTGAGTTGGAATTTATTACTGAGTCTACAGTCCTATCACACTTGGCTTATGTATCTATTATAGCCGTTATTTTGTTCTTCTCCGTCTGATGGTTGCCTTCATCTCTACCTGCACTCAGCCTATCTCAAAGTAAAGACTTGATTTGTTCCATGCTGGCCACGTGCTAGCAACATTTGTTTGTTTGTTTTTTTTCCTGAAAAAACATTTAGCAGGTGAAAGCATGAATGAACACAGTTATTGCTTCCTGTAACTTTTTATTCTGCTTACAATGAAAGTTCTTTTTTACTTTCTAAATTTTGTAGAAGTCCTTGAAACCTCCCTTTACAAATCAGTGAAGGAGTGCAAGGTGAGAACTATCACAGGGACCTAAAACTCTGCCAATGAGCAGGCCTAGCTAAAAATAATGAGAATAATCAGCCACTGTCCCTTGTTTGCTTTCCTATAATTGCTACTCAGGAGTCACATAGCTGGTGGTGATAAGGATTATTAACTTTCCTCACAGGAAACATCACCCTTGTGAAACCTAAGCCTAGTTGTTGAGACATCTTCCAGGCCCTTATATTACAGTGGAAGAACTTAACCAGTCAGACCTGTGGCTCATATGGAGGAACTAACTTAACCCGTACTGCAACACTCACCAGGGGTACCACTTTTTCTAATAGACCATTAAAAAATAAATAGTCTTGATCACTATTGATTTATAGTGTAGTCTGAAGTCTGGAAGCGTGATTCCTCCCAATTTGTTTTTATTCACTTATCACCATTTGATCTTTGATAAGCCTATTAAAAATATAAATTGGGGAAAGATTCCCTATTCAACAAATGGTGCTGGGTGAATTGGCTGGCGACCTGTAGAAGACTGAAACTGGACCCACACGTTTCTCCTCTAACAAAAATTGACTCTCACTGGTTAAAGGACTTAAACTTTAGACATGAAACAATAAAAATTAGTAGAGAGAGAGCAGGAGAAATGCTTGAAAAAATTGGGCTGGGAGAATACTTTATGAGGAGGACACCCCAAGCAAATTGAAGCAACATCAAAATTACATTACTGGGACCTGATCAAATTAAAAAGCTTCTGCACTGCCAAGAACATACTAAGTAAAGCAAATAGCCCTCAGAATGGGAGAGGATTTTTGCAAGTTATATTTCTGACAAAGGTCTAATAACCAGAATCCACAGAGAACTCAAACTTATTAATAAAAAAAAAAAAAAAAAAAAAACAAGTGATCCATCCCATTTACTTGTGGGCAAGAGACATGAATGAAGCGTCTCTGAAGACAGGTGCATGACCTACAGACACATGAAAAAATGCTCATCATCTTTAATCATCTGAAATGCAAACCAAAACCGCTCTGAGATACCATCTAACTCCAATAAGTGTAGTCCACATCAAAAAATCCCAAAACAACAGATGTTGGCATGGATGTGGAGAAAAGGGAACACTTCTGCACTGCTGATGGGAATGCAAGCTAGTACATTCCTTCTGGAAGGAAGTTTGGAGAACACTCAAGGATCTAAATGTAGACCTGCTGTTTGATCCTGCAATTCCTCTGCTAGGTGTATATCCAAAGGACCAAAAATCATTTGGCAGTAAAGATATTTGCACCATATTGTTCACTGAAGCTCAATTCATAATTGCCAAGTCATGGAAGAAGCCCAAGTGCCCATCGATGAATGAATGGATTAACTCATTGTGGTATATGTATACCATGAAATACCATGCAGCATTAAAAACTTGAGATTTTAGCTCTTTATGTTTACATGGATGGAGCTGGAAAATATTCTTCTTAATAAAGTATCTCAGGAATGGAAAAAAAAATCCAATGTACTCAGTACTACTGTGAAACCAATTTACAATCACTCACACTTGCATATGAAAAATGAAACACAACTATAGCCTAGGATGAAGGAGGGAAAGGGAAGGACAGGGGAAGGAAGCGGGGTGGGTTGATAGAGGGAGGGTTAGTATGGGGACCACACCTATGGAGCATATTGCAAGTCCAAGTTGGATTTATCAGGTGTAGAACACAAATGCCTTAATGCTGTAATTGGGTAAATGAGGTGATTAGTAGGATGTAAGTACTCCAATTTGTACAAATGATCAACAAAGTGCATCTCATAATAGCATAAATGTATTTATGATCTGTGTACAAATGACTTAATAAAAATAAATAAATAAATAAAAGACCTACATATACTCATGGAAAAAAAAAAATAAATAGTCAAGTCTGGAGTATTATTGTCATAATATTCACACACTTTGTAAGGTAATGAGCTTTACACACATGTAAATCACGTAAGTCCAATTATAGCCATTGTAAAGAGTATACATTAAACCAAATTAGTTTGATTCAATGGCAGTATGAAAGGAATTAAAAAGCAAATTAAAAGAAGTTTTAAAATTATCGCAAAATATTCAGTCCATGTAGGTGCTTTCAAAATAATTTCTTTTTTTTTTTTAATTAAATCATAGCTGCGTACATTGATATGATCATGGGGCATCATACACTAGCTTCACAGACCATTTGACACATTTTCATCACAATAGTTAACATAGCCTTCCTGGCATTTTCCCAGTTACCGTGCCAA
>CAUYPK010130982.1:0-66094 GCA_963574355.1 Loris lydekkerianus | reverse complement strand
GGGAGGCGGAGGCAGGAGAATCGCTTGAGCCCAGGAGTTGGAGGTTGCTGTGAGCTGTGATGCCACGGCAGTCTACCCGGGGTGACAGCTTAAGGCTCTGTCTCAAAAAAAAACCAATAACAGAAGGATCATGGAACCAAGCTGAGCTTGAGCGCTTCTGCGTTCAGACCCCTCCCTTCTGTGGGCCCCACCTCCCAGTTTACCCCCTTTTAGCTCAGAGTGGCTTAAACAATCTGTGAGCCCAAGAATTCACCTGGGAGATGCTTCAGTGCAGATTCCCGGGCCCATCCTCCATCTTCTGATTTAATAGAACTGGGTTTTGCCTGGAAATCTGCATTTTAAACTAACACTGGGTAATTCTAATAATCCTTTTTTTTTTTTTGGCCGGGGGTGGGTTTGAACCTGCCACCTCCGGCATATGGGGGCAGCGCCCTACTCCTTTGAGCCACAGGTGCCGCCCTCCTATTTTAAAAGAGATTTAGGGACAGCTAGTGGAGGCTGAGAGCTCATGTGGGTCACGTAATCTTGTATAGGGAGAAGGAGAACGATAAGAAGAGAGAGGCTTAGGACCCCCAGCCCAGCCTGGCCCCCAGCCTAGCCTGGCCCCCAGCCCGACAGCTGGGGAGGATCAGGAGTGGGTGCCCCTCCTGCCATCTCTGGACATCCCGGTGTGCCTATGGCACCTCTCCATCCAGATCAAGGCCACTCAAGGTGATGCCGATGCCTGCCCCCACCATACCTTTCCCACCGTCATTTCCTCAGGCTGCCAGCACCACACCTGTCATTCTGTTGAGACTGATTACCACGCACACCTGTAATTAGACTGAACGGGGTAGTTTCCAGGCCAGGCAGGCTGGCTCCCCCAGCAGGAGGTTCATGGCAGGCAGCCTGGGACTGATCCCCTACACGGGACTTTGAATTACCTTGTGACAAGGGCTTCACATGCACAAGGGTACAGCTCAGAGACAAGCTGTCATGGAGTACGGGAACAAGATTTAGAGGGGAAAGTCTCTTCTCTGGGGGCTTTATTTATAGCCTGGGTTTGAAGCCTTGTCCCCATGAGACCCCCAGAGGTGTGTGGTGGCTCAGGGGGTCCCTGGACTCTGTCCTATGTGACTGGGGAAGTGGCTGGGGCAGGAGCTGGCTGCCAGGGCCCTCTCAGGCCATTGGCTCAGAATAACAGGTGCAGGTGTGAGAGCAGGATGGGACAGGCTATGTCCCAAGGTGGGATGTGCATGGTGGCTGGAGGGAGAACCTGAGACTCTCTGGGAGGCCATGACTGCTCCAGCATGGAGAATACCCACTCACAGTACTGGGCAAAGTCAGTTCTGGGACCAGGTCAGTGCCCCACATCAGTGCAGCTGGCCAGGACCAGCTACCTGTACAAGGGTCAGCACCCACTACTTCCCTGGGACACTTGAGGGCCAGATGTCCCCTCGGCCAGAGGGCCTGACATAGGCCTCCGGAGGGGTGAGGTCTATAGGAAGCGGGACTCAATGTGACCCAACTGGACCCATCCCTGGCCGAGGAAGAGAGGAGGTGGCTGCGAGCTTGAGTAGACTTGTTAGAGCTCGCCGCCTGGGCTGGACAGGGCGGTCTAGAGTGGCTGCAGGAAAACGGTACCACAAGAAGATGGGCTGGGCCGGGAGAAGTCCCACCAGGTGTGTTGAGATGAGGAAGCTGAAAGCTAAAACAGACCATTGTCTGAGGAAGGATGGGTCATCCTGTGTCCTGACCTCGCCTCCTGCCCACACAGGAAGTTTCTCCCCAGGTGACTCTGTGCTGGCCTGAGAGGGCTAATGGAACAGGAAGGGCAGGGTGGAGTGTCACCACTTCTCTCTATTCCCCTTGCTTCTCTGCCCCCAGCCGCTCTGTGCACCTCCCCCGGTGGGTCGCTGTGTGGCTGTGAGCTGGGCAGAGCCTGGGCAGGGCCCTTTACCATGTTGTTCCATCCAACGGGGAGATGCCTGTGTTCCTTTTCATGACCATTCTGTGTCTTGGGCAGGATACAGGCAGAGCTGGGGAATTTCCACGACTATTTTTTGAGTGCCTATTATATGCCAGGCATCATTCCGGACACCGAGATTCAGGGGTGAAGAAACTACATCCCCACCCTCCAGGGACCCATAAGCTCATGAGAGAGGCCAGGAGTGAACAGGAAATGACAACACACAATTCTGTGGGGAGAGGAGCATGGGGTTCCCTGGTCCTGGAACAGGAGTAGGGTGAGGCTCCCTGGAGTAGGAGATGTCGGGGGGCAGTACAGGAAGAGCAGGTGTCAGAGCCTGGGAGGAGGTGGACGCTAAGCTCTGTGCTCAGTGCAGTTGGGATGTGGGGGGCATGGGTAGGGGGTACTTGGGGGGCAGGGATAGGTGAGGCTGGACCTCAGAGGTCCTGAGCCCGAGTCTCTGGAGGCCACCTGAGGCCATGCCAGGGAATAGGGCCTCTGGGCTGAGTGGCAGGCCAGGCGGATGGGGCCGGCTTCCCTAGTGTCTGTCATCTCTCCCACAGGTAGACCCCTACCTGCCCTATGAGTACACCACCGAGGGGATGCTGGAGCGAGTCCACGCCTACATCCAGCACCAGGTAGGCGAGCCTTGGGGTACCACCCCAAACCCAGCAACCCCAAGGAGGAGGCTGAGCTGGCTTCACTGTCTGCCCTGGTGCTGTGCCCATCCAGCTCTCCAGCTCTCCACTCTGTTGTCTGGGCTGCCCAGGATCCTCTGTCAACACTCCCTGGGGCTGCAGTGGGCAGATCTGAGAGTCAGCAAGGGACAGCAGGGATGCTGGGGCTGCTCAGCTTGAGGCGCCCCTGCCCCAGCTGTAGAGCCCCCGACCCTGTAGCACAAACATGTTTTGTTCTTTTAAAAACCTGCTTACAATTTGGTGACTTGATTGAGTAAATGGGAAAAACAGAAGACTCCCTTCCCCTTCCCCCAAGATGAGTTGGTGGACTGGAGTGGGGGGTTAGATCTCTGCCCTGAGAAACCAGGGTGGGGGCACTGCTGCGAAGGCTTGGCCACCCCAATCCTGTGTGAGTGTCCGGACAGGCAGGTGGCTCAGACGCTACACTCCCTTCTTCTCCTAGGTGGGGGGATTAAAGTGTCTGAAAGTTGTGGGCAGGTGGGGGAGGCAGGAGAACCGCCTGCTCTGCTCCCAGGGAGTCCTGCCAGGTGCCCTGACCTGGGAGTCCCGGACCCTTCTTTGTGCCCAGTGGACCTGAGCTGCCATGAGGGTCACAGATGGCCCAGGCAAAGCTGCCCGGAAGTGGGCTGCCCGGAAGGGAGCCTTGGGCTCAGGGTCCTGGGGCAGGTTGCCTTGTAGCCGCTAGACATTTCTACAGATGCTACATGGCCTCCCTTTGTACCTTGCTCCTGGCTCCGCAGACGTTAGGGGCTGAGAGACTCTGGTTCTGCCCTGCCGCATTGTGAGCAGGAAATGTCCCAGCTAGACACCAAGCAGGGAAGTGGGGTGGGCAGCAGGGGGATCGGCCTGAATCCAAATTCTGCCTCTGCCATCCAGCGTCGGGGGCCTTGGGCGGGTTCCTTGACAGAAGCCTCCATTCTTCTCTGGCAAAATACCGAGAGGCAGGCGAGCTCACATTTGGTGGGACTCTTGTGAGGAATAAACAAGGCATGAGAGGCTGCCTGCATTCAGTAAGCACCCAACAGTGCAGGCTCTCACTGGCGCTGCAGGGCCATGCCCGTGGGCATCTCCCAGGGGCATCTGTGCTCTGTGTCCCCTCCCTAACTCCACTCTGCTCCTCCTCCCTCAGGACTTCTGTGCAGCCCCAGGCCTTGCCCTGCCAGGCAATAATGCCCCAAAGAGCCCCTTCATCCTGGCCCCCAATGCCACCCACCTTGAGTGGGCCCGAAATGCCAGCTTGGCCCCTGGGGCCTGGCCCCCCGCACACTCCCTGCGGGCCTGGCTGGCTGCCCCTGGAAGGGCCTGCACTGACGCCTGCCTAGACCATGGACTCATCTGTGAGCCGGCCTTCTTCCCCTTCCTCAATGGCCGGGACGCCTTCCTCAAGTGAGTGCCACCCCTGCCCACTCACCCACCTGGCCCTTATTCCCGGAGCCCTGGCCCACGGCCCTGCCAGCGGTGGGGGGATTTACTGCTCTCCAGTGAGTCAGGAAGGAACCAGAAGGGACCCACCAGCTGGATCCAGGTCACAGCTGCCACACTCTTGGCAAGGCCCCAAACCACCTCCTTCCACTTCTGCTCTCTTCTGCCTCATTCTACCCCTGCCAGCCATTTGGACATGCTCTAGCTCAGACCATGAAGGCCACCCAGGCCAGACCCCTCCTGCTGTTCCTCCTGCTGGGTCAGCCTGGGATCCCAGCCCACCAGGCCAGGCCCCTGTCCTCCTCACCAAGTCTCCCTGGACAGCTGCAACCCATCTCCTTCCCTGTACGGGCTGGTTGTAGACTGGGGAGGGAGGAGTAAGTAGTGCCTTTTGGTCTAAGCCTTGACACTGGGTGGTGCCCACCAGGCTGCAGGTGCCCTGCGACAGCACTGAGTCGGAGATGAATCACCTGTACCCGGCCTTCGCCCAGCCCGGCCAGGAGTGCTACCTGCAGAAGGAGCCCCTGCTTTTCAGCTGCGCTGGCTCCAGTACCAAGTACCGTCGGCTCTGCCCCTGCCGCGACTTCCGTAAGGGCCAGGTGGCCTTGTGCCAGGGCTGTCTGTGAGGCCACATCTGCCACCTTGCTAGGCGCTCACGCCGAGCCTCCCGGCCACAGGAGAAAGCACCAGCAGATTCCAGGCTCCAGCCATTTGCCCTCCCCGCGACTTCCCTGGGCCAGGAAGCGGGCGGAGGGAGCCATGTACAGCAGCCGGAGGCGGGCAGCATGACTGCTGAGCTCCTGGGACCCCCAGGCAGGCGCCTCGCTCCCATTCTGGGGACTGGTGGCAACAACACGGCCAAGCAGATGTTGTTCTGGACAGAGGGTCCCCTTGGCCCTGGAGCAGGTGGTCAGAGGTTCCTTGTTTTGTGAAAGGCCAGCTCTGGAACAGATGGACAGAGGGCCCTGGATAGGGCCTCCTGATTTACAAGACAGGGAAGGAGAGGGGTGCTGCCTCATGTTCCTGGAAGGGTCCAAGGAAAGGCCCTCCTGACCTCCTGGAGAGTAAGCCTGGGCCTCACTTGCCCTGGGCAGGAAATTGTGAGGGAAGCCACATGCACACAGGACTGGCCTTGTCCCTCTGCAGTTGCTGGGGTGTAGACAGAGGGGCAGGGCCCAGGGGAAGGCGAGGCCCCTGCCCGTGCTGCCTCTCAGCTCCACCATCCCTGATCTCTCACCCTCCCAATTTCCCGACTCCCCCACCTTCCCTCTGCACTTGGGGACCACCATTAGGGATGGGGGACCACCCTGATCCTGGTTGAATTGTTTCTGTCTCCTGCTTGTTTCAATTCTCTTCACTTTGGGATTCTCCCAAAACTCATCCTGGTGTGACCTGCGATTCCCGACCCTGGATTTGTTTTTGAGGGGCAGGTTTCCACCCCAGCCTCTGAGAACAGGCTCTGGACACCCTGGCCAAGGGTGTCCGTCCTGCACCAGTCCACCTCCTTCATCCCCACAGGCGCCCCCACCCCTAGCATCTTCTGCAGATAAGGGTTTGGGACAAGCTATAGCCCATGGCATGCCCCCAGCCCCCAGGCACCCCCTACCCGTTTGATGCTGAGCTCATGTTCTGGCTTCCTCCAGCCTCAGTCCACTTCCACATCCACCTGTCTGTCTCTGTGTGGCATGCCTGCCCGTCCCCAGGGTGCCCCTACCCTCTGGCCCATGCCCAGAGCCCTGCCTGACCCTCAGGTCAGGCTTTGGAACACTGCCACCCCCCAGTTTTATAATCCACCCCCTCTCCAGACATCCCCCCCACCAACCCAGGCCTATTCCTCCACCCTCCCAGGGAGGCAGCCCCAGAAACCAAGAGTTAGTGGAGGGGGCCAGGTGGAGGGGGCCAGGGTGGGGCTGAAGGTTAGACACTCCCCATGAAGAGCCAGGCCAGCCCAGGCTGCCCCCGAGGCTGCAGGAAGCCAGGGCTGCAAGAAACTGGATGGTTCCCAAGGACTGACCTGTGGGGGAAAGCAATAGAGACACTCTTTTCTCTCTCTTTTTTTAAAAATTTATTTCTTGAAATAATAAATATTTTATTGGGATGTGAGATGCAGAAGAGAAACGGTGCTGTTTTTCGTCTTTTCCTGGGACATGCAGGGCTCGCCCAGGGTGGGGGCGGAGATCTGGTGTCCCCACATTATCTTCCCTGTCGCTCCAAGCTGACAGGCATGGGGGTGGGCAGAGCTGAGAGTTGCCTTGGGTAGGGACCTGTAAGGGAAGCCACACGCACATATCTGCTTCAGGCTACCCTAAGGAAGTCCCTGCTGGTGCCTGAGACCGTGATCATCTCCTGGCTGCCTCTGTGCTGTGACTCCAGGGACCCTAACAAGCAGAGTCGTGCCCCGCTGTGTTCATCTCTAGTTGGTCTCTGCGGGCAGCCGGCAGGCTGCAGCAGCATAAGGTCAGAGAACCCAAATCCATCCTGAGAAGCGGCTGGGCCGGATTGTGAGGAGGAGACTGAACTGAGCTCATGTTTACACCCTGCGCTGCACTAACGGGCCTGAGCAGAGAGGTGGTCATTTGTGGTCCTGTCAAGCTGGTGCTATTATATTTCCATTTTACAGTGGGTGAGGCACAGCGAGTTTAAGTAACTTGCCCAAGGTCACACAGCTTGTTAGCAGGAAGGTGGGATTTTCCTTGAAATTGGGGTCGTTTCAAAGTTCCTGTGAGGAGCAATGACCTGACAGAGTGAAGCCCAGCGTGGGCCCCTGCATGTCTGTGCTCCTGGCTTTGTGTGACCCCATGTTTGGGGTGACGCTGTCAGAGCCTCCTTCTAGCTAAGGTTCTCTACAGGGAGTGGGGGGATAATTTTGATACCTCCAGAACAACTAGCCCTGTCCAGGACATTTTTGATTGTCATGACTTGGCGGGTGGGGTGGCAGGCAACAGGCATCTAGTGGGTAGAGTCCAGAGACGCCAGTCAACACTTTGCAATATGCAGGGTGGCTCTAATGACATGGATTGATCCGGCCCAAAGTGACAACAGTGCTGAAAGCAATGAACCCTGTCCATTGTTCCTTGAATTCTGGTAGGCACTGGAATACCCTGATCCTGCACTTTGTAAAACACAGGCTGCTGGCCCCACCCCAGGCTTTCAGGAGGTCTGGGCTGGGGCTGGACTGTGAGTCTTTAATAAGCTCAGGGCCCACACTTGGAGCATCGCCCAGTCTGCACCAAGAGGGCATAGACCCTCATCCCTGTGGGTGCTTTAAACACGAGAGTGTGAATAACGAGGTGCCACCTACTTTCAATTGATGAAGTTCACAGGTAACAACCACCATCTGTCCTAGCAGGTAACGCCACCCGAGACACCTCAGACAACCTGATCTGCCTACAGAGATCAAAGCTGCGGGCAGTCAGAAGTCCTCATTGCGTGGAGGGAGACCACCCACAGCACACAGGTGGAGGGAGACCCCAGGTCCCAGTCCCTCACTGCTGTGCTGTCTGCCCAAGGAGGCAGAGACAAGATCAGCTCAACAAAATATTTCCCTGGCCATATCCAGCAGGAGGGGGCCAGGCTCGGAAACTGGCCAAGGCCTTCTTTTAGGCACTGAGCCTGCTTTAAAAATAAAAAGAAAACAGGCTTTATTCTTTGGAGTGGTTTATGTTCACAGCAAAATTGACTGGAAGGTACAGGATTTTCCATACGCCTCTCCCCCATCATTAGCATCCCCCCCGGACCAGAATGTTCATGCAAAGGAACACGGGTGTCTCATTACAACCTGGGACCTACTCTGGCCTGTCGTTATCACCCAAAGTCTGTGGTTTATGTCGGAGTTCACCTTGGCGTCCCAGAGCTGTTTGGACAGTTTAATGACACACCTCTGCCATTACAGTACCGTACAGTACCGTACAGAGTGCACTGCCCGTTCATTGTCCCCCCCCCCCGTCCTGGACACCCACTATCTTAGCACTCTGGCCATAGTTTTACCTTTTCCAGAATGTCCTATCACTTAGAAATATGTATTCACGTTTCCTCCATATATTTTCATGGCCACATAGCGCATTTCTTTTTCTTCTTCTTCTGAGCTTTTTTGTTTGTTTTGAGCCTGGATCTCTCTCTTTCCCCAGGCTAGATTATAGCTGTGTCATTATAGCTCACAGCAGCCTCCAGCTCCTGGGCTCAACTGATCCTCCTGCTTCAGATTCCCGAGTAGCTCAGACTACAGCCACGTGCCACAACGCCTGACTAGTTTTCTATTTTCTATTACAGGGTCTGGCTCTTGCTCAGGCTGGTTTTGACCTTCTAAGCTCAAGTGACCGCCTGCCTCAGCCTCCCGGGGTGCTGGGATTCCTGAGCCCCCGCACCCAGCCTGAGTGGCTCATTTCTTTTTAGCACTGAATAATACTCCACTGTCTGGATGTACCACAGGTTTTTTTTTTTTTTTTTAATCCATGTACCCACTAAAGGATATCCTGGTTGCTTCTAATTTGGGCAATTATGAATAAAGCTGCTATAAACACTCATACACAAGCTTGTGTGTGTGGACACACATTTTCAACTCATTTGGGTAAATACCAAGGAGCTTGATTGCTGAATCAGATGGTGAGCGTGTGTTAGTTTAGTTTTGCAAGTAGCGGCCAAGCTGTCTCTACAGTGTCTGTCCCGTCTTCCATCCCCACATCCTCGCCAGCATTTGGTGGTGTCAGTGTTTGGGATTTTGGCCATTCTAGGAGGTATGCAGTGACCTCTCTCACTGTTTCATGCGAATCTCTCTGGCGACATGTGGCACGTCTTTCCACATGTTGCCTCCTGTGTGTGCCCTTCTTTGGTGAGGTGTCTGTTCAGGTCTTTTGCCCATTTTTTAGTTGGGCTGTCTATTTTATTTTTGTTGAGTTTTACGAGGTCTTTGTGTATCAGCCCACTTTTTAATCCTATCTTAACCTTCTAACAAGGTGGCGGAGGAAGCTGGAGGGCTGGCTGGCAGCAGGAGGAGGGAATTTGGAGATTGGATAGAACTTACATCCCAGACCCAAGACAGATGCCAGCCCTTCTTCCCTAAACCAAAGCTGGCCACCCCATCTTCAGCTCTGACCACTCCTGAACAGTGGAGGACGTTGCAGGCTGGGATCCAGCATCACCACCACCCTGTGAAACTTACAGCTGAGGAAACAGGTCTGAGGAGGCCCCCCTTGTATCCTGTGGCATCACCTGGGAAGTATCAGCCCTGCACCCTGACTAGTCAAACCAAACTCCCTGGGCAGGGCTGGGGTACCAGAGTTTTTAAAGAGCACTTCTCTGTGTTTACCCATCCTGCTGGCCAGCTCCACCCTGCAAATCTCCTGGCATTGCCCTCCCAGAGCTGGAAGGAGGCTGAGGATAAGGATCAGCAGCAGGAGGCTCATTTACAGCCTCAGCCCCCACCTCCCAGCCCCAGGTTAGGAGCAGCTGCTTCCTGCACCCAGCCCAGCCTGGCAGATGAAAAGGTAGCAAGTTCAGCCTGAGCCTGGAGGCAAAGAATGCAAATAGGCTTCAGCTGACTCCAAGACCGGAATCTCAAGTTCAAAGGCTAGAGAGAGAGCACGAGTGGGCGGCTGACAAGTTTCCTTCCTTAGAGCCAGGTCTTTCCAGGACTCAGCAGCCTGTAGGAACTTCTGCCTGCGGAGGCCCAGGAGCGGTTCCCATCCCCAGCACCCTCTTAGCTAGGGCCAGGGCAGTTGGGACTGGAGGCTGAGCAGCCAGGACCTGGAGGCTTGCCTTCCCTTTGACTGACTCCAAAGGCTCCCAAAGACCCCACGTGTTCCCTTCTCCCACCTATCCAACAGAGGATCTGTCCTCTTGGGGGAAAGAGCCCAGGGCAGGTTGACGATCTCAGAAAAAAGAGGCCCAGGGCCTTACCCCCCTTTTCTGCCTTGTTGTCATCTAGGTTCCTCCAAGGTGTTGTCCTGGCAATCTCTGGAAGTCTCTAAAAGGGTATCAACATATTCCCTTTAAAGGGGAAAAGGCTCTTTCCAGGACTGTGTTACCGCAGCCCCAACCACCCCCCCTTCCTCACAAGCTCAGCTGGGAAGTGAAGGCAGGAAAACCCTGTCACCACCCAGACCTCTGAACCAGGCCCTGGCTGGCACCCAGCACCCCACCTACATTGCTGGACCTCACCACACCCCCACATTCTGCACTTCAGTTCCCCCCCCCTGTAAAATAAGGAGAATAAGCTGAGCACACAGGACTTGGAGGGTTACAGGAGGCAAGGCAGGTGTAGGTCTGGGTGCTGTGTCTAAGGAGAGGCGGGTGCTGATGAGAGAGACTCAGCCACTACTGGGTACAGGGAGCTAGCGCCCCTTCTTGACAGGAGAGAAAAGTGAGGCTTGAGAGGCCTGCATCCCCCAGCTTGCTCTGGAAACCCCAAAGCTTCAACCAGCCACAGCTGCTGGGGGTGCTGCACTGGGCTGAACAAGATAGAAGACGCTGGGGTTGCATTTTGCCCCCCCACACACACACTGAAGTCCTGACCCCTGGAGCCCGTGAATGTGGCTGTATTGGGAGGTAGTGTCTTCTCAGATGGATCAACCGAGATGAGGTCACACAGGAGTGGGGGCTGGCTAAATCTGAGAACCTGCTTCCTTGCAAGGAGAGGTGAGGACGCGCATGAAGAGGTCCATGTGGAGATGGAGAGGGGACCATGCCAAGGCTCCTCAGGCTCCTGGGAGATGTCCTTGGGTGCCCTGTGCCCCTCACCCTGCCCCCTTGCTCCCTCAGAGCCACTGTGAGCTGGACGAGACTGGAGGGAGCTCAGCCTTGCTGACACCTGGTCCCAGACTCGTGGCCTCCAGAGAGCTGAGAAAATAAATTTCTTTTGTTTTAAGCCCAGCTGTAGTCTGGTTAATTTATTATGGCAGCCATAGGTAACGAAAGCAGGAAGGGTCGGATTTCTGCTACCTTTAAAAATAATAAGAGAGGCCTCGACTGGGCAGCCTCTGGGCCAGGCCATGGGCTCTAGAGAACAGCTGATTTATCTTTTTCCCCTAAAGAGAAAAGAACGCTGTCCCCTACCCCAAACAGTCAACACCCAGGACACAGACCCTCAGGGCACCTGCAGAATCTAGGCATTACGGTCCCTGCTCCCATTCAGCCTTAGATCACCTCCCTCTGAGTCTGCTAAAAATAGACCAGGCTCCACTTCTGCATGTATTTGAATATTGGGCTCCAGGGACTGCCATTCCTGAGAAGCTGTGCAGCAAACAGAACCACGGCTTCTCCCTTGGTTGGACGCTCAGCTTCCGCAGCTGGCCCTACCTGTCCACCTCTTCCTTGGAGACCTCCGGGGGGGAGGGCAGCCTTCTCTGTAGGGCGTCCTATGCAACTGGGCAGGACTGGGCATCTGGCTCTGGGAGCGCTGGAAGCAGTCTGAGGAGGGGGACACTGTGCTAAGTCTCCTCAGGCTCCCGGGAGATGCCCTTGAGTGCCCCGTGCCCCTCACCCTGGCCCTCTTGCTCCCTCAGGCCTCCGCCTGTGTCCCCCCCTCCTGGAGTCCTCGGAGGGTGGGGCAGAGGGAGGTGGAGGTGGAGCTTCTCAGCCTGTCTTGAGCTGGGTTTGGCTCCTCCCTTGCCTCTCTCTTTTCTCTGTCCTCATCACCCATTCATTCCACAAATGTTTCCTGTGAGGTGCAGAGCTCAGCGGCTGCAGAGTCTTCCGTCTAGTGACTGTGCCCTGGGCACAGGCTCCCTGAATCTGATGCTACTTGGATCTCAGCAGTACTGGAAACCGCTCAGCCAGTATTGCCTCCTATTCTGGCTCTTCCCTGAAGGCAGCCCAGCCTTTCCACCTCCCGGAGAGGGGGTCTCCGCTCTGTCCTTC
Organism: Loris lydekkerianus; assembly: GCA_963574355.1. Classification (NCBI taxonomy): domain Eukaryota; kingdom Metazoa; phylum Chordata; class Mammalia; order Primates; family Lorisidae; genus Loris; species Loris lydekkerianus. The sequence goes on along the minus strand of CAUYPK010130982.1, from coordinate 54,172 downwards.
CTCAGGGGCTGTAGTCCTGTAGGCGCCAGGGGTCTCCCAACCCCAAGGCCACCCAGGTGGGGCTGTTCTCACTGGCTGCCCCCACACCATCTCTCTCTCACTCGCTCCCTCCTAGTCCCTCACCCACCGTCTGGTTTTCAGCGTCCTGCTCTGTTTGGGCCCCTGATAGCTCCTCTTCTTCCCGCAAGTTCAGTCTGCCTTAAGTCAAATGTTGTGGTGGTGGTTTACTTTTATTTTCTGGTATTTTGTAAGAAAAGCTTTCCAGTTACCTAGCCTGAAATAGGACCAAGTTGTTAACTGTCCCAGGGTGCTGCCATTTAAAGAGCACCTTCTGTCCTGGGTACAAGAAAGATCACGGCCATGGAATCAGACAGCCCCAAATGCAAACCCTACTTTTGACACCCTGCACTAGCTGGGACCCTGTACCACTTACTTCTCTGAGATTTTGTTCCGTCATCTAATTAAACAAGGACATTGCCACTGTATTAGTTCTCTGTTGCTGCTGTGACAAGTGACCACAAATCTAATGGCATAAAACAACACAAAAGTAGCGTCTGACAGCCTGGAGGTGGGGGGTCTGGACCGAGTCTCACTGGGCTGATATCACTGCATCAGCAGGGCAGTGTTCCTCCCAGAGGCGCCAGGGCAGAATCCGTGTTCTTGCCTTTTCTGGTTTCTGGTGGCCACCCATATCTCTTGGTTCTGGGCCCCTTCCTCCCTCTGCAGGGCCAGCAGTGAATCTTCCTCATATCCTATTGCTCTGACCCTAACCCTCCTGCCTCCCTCCTCCACTTATCTTAAAGACCCTTGTGCCCGCTGGGTAATGCAGGATAATCTCCCTCTTTGAAGGTTGCCTGATTAGCAAATTTAATTCCATCTGCAACTTTAATCCCCCTTGCCATGTGTATTAGAGAGGGTTCTCCTGAGAATCTATGTATATAGCATGTGTATTTATATGGAAAGAGATCTATTTCAAGGAATTGGCTCATGCAGTTATGGAGCCTTGCAAGTCCAAAGTCTGTGAAGTGGGCCGTCAGCCTGGAGACCCAGGAAGAGGGGACCTCGAAGTTCAAGGCCATCTGCTGGCAGAAGTTTCTCTTGCTCTGAGGAGATGTCTTTTGTTCTAGGGCCTTCCACTAATTGGAGAAGGTCCATCCACATTAGGGAGCGTGATCTGCTTTACATGAGGTTCACCTGTTTAAATACTAATCTCAAACCAAAACACCATCGTAGACACATCCAGAATGATGTTTGACCACACATCTGGGCACCGTGGCCCAGCCAAGTTGCCAGACGGAAATAACTTTCATCATGTAACAGGACATATTCACAAACTCTGGGGATCAGAACTGTGATCCTCAACCCCTTTTGAGGCCAATACTGGTCCAAGGCCTGTTAGGAACTGGGCTACAGAGCTCCCCTGGCTTCCACACTTCCATCCATGGTAATATTGTCTTTTGTGGAAAAATTGTCTTCCATGAAACTTGGAGCCAGGTTGCACAGCAGGTGGGTGGTGGTTATTGAGTGAAGCAGCTTTATCTGTATTTACAGCCACAAGCCACTCCCGTCGCTCACAACAGTGCCTGAGTGCCTCCTACCCACCCCACCCCTGTGCATGGAAAAATTGTCTTCCGTGAAACTGGTCTCTGGTGCCAAAAATCAGACTGGTGCCCCAGTCTCTGGGGATGACTGGATTAGAACAGGGAGGGGGGGTGTCATTATTCTGGCACCACAACTACCTCTGAACATGTTAGGGTTTTCCAAGGTAGCAGAACCAATAGAATATGCCCACACACAAAGAGATTTATTATAAGTAATTATCTGGTTTTATTATGGAAGCTGAGAAGTCTCAAGCTCTGTAGTGGCAAATGGGAACACTGAGAGTCGATGGAGCCTAAGTCTGAAGGTGTAAGAGCCAGGAGGGTAATGGTACAGCTCCAGTCGGAAAGCCAGCAGGGGTGAGACCCAAGAAGAGCTAATGTTTCAGTTCTATTGTGAGCAGTAAAATACTAATGTCCCAGTTCAAGGTAGTCAGGCAGGAGAAATCTCCTCCTTACTTGCAGCAGAATCAAACTTTCTGTTCTATTCAGGCCTTCAACTCACTGGATGATGCCCACACACATTACAGAGGGAAAATCTACTTTGCTCAGTCTACCAGTTCAGAAAATGTTCACAGAAAAACTCAGATTAATATTTGACCAATATCTGGGCACCCCGTAGCCCAGTCAAGTTGATGCATAAAATTACCCATCATGACCACCTTTCACAGAAGTATTATTGTTGCGTGACCGGAGACGCGAACTTTGCCGTGGGTATAAACTCACTCCTGTAATTATTAAGTCAAGAAACAGACTACACAGTATGTGATGGTGTGTAGCAAAATTCTTTATTCAGGGTCTTGCTTTTATACCTTTCTAGTCACGTACACACTTAATCTATCATCTGTTAGTTTCACTATTACCTCATTTTACCTATCTGAAATTAACTTGAAAGGAAATATCCTGTTACCATATCAACACAATCACTTTTGCAGTAAACATCTTCTGGACACTGACTAATCTCTGGGCAGGTATCTAAATAAAGATCACAAAGAAGAAAGTAGCCACAGGGGAACAGAGTTAATGGAAGGGTATCTTCAAGCGTTCAGTTTACTCAGTATGAAGTAATGACTGTATCTTTTCCTCAGGGCAGAGCACCTATAGACCTCCGACAATATGTTGTTAACATACATCAACCTTCTGGCCCATATCTCTGAGGAAGGGTGGCATGCCCTTTGATCTCAGGCTTCACGGGGTGCACAGTTTCAGAGAATTGGCTTGTGGAATTTTTACCTCCAGGCAAGCCAACTCTGAGTGTGTTCCAGGGGGCCCAGGTCCCTTAATCCTCTGGAAAAATAGCAAGCCATTTTAAACTCACACTGAGTTCACTTTGTATGCTTGAGGTAGGATATGTTTATTTCTAAATATTATCCTACATATTATATTCTTTTTTTTTGAGACAGAGCCTCAAGCTGTCACCCTGGGTAGAGTGCTATGGCATCACAGCTCACAGCAACCTCAAACTCCTGGGCTCAAGCGATTCTCCTGCCTCAGCCTCCCAAGCAGCTGGAACTACAGGCACCCACCACAGGTGGCCACCAGCAGGGAATCGGCTATTTTGTGGTGGCAGCCATCATTGTTGTTTGGCGGGCTCGGGCTGGATTCAAACCTGCCAGCTCAGGTGTATGTGGCTGGTGCCTTAGCTGCTTGAGCCACAAGCGCCGAGCCTGACGTATTATATTCTGTCGCACACACAATAGGATGCTGGAGCTGGTTCCCAAAAGCTCACAGAGATGGTTGTTAGATTTTAGGAAATTTGTAAATGAATTGTTAAATTGTTAGCATCTTCACACTGGCCTTGATGGGAGTATTTACACCACAGAAATTGGCAAGTCCTGTGATTTAGGCCGTTTTATTCTTTATTTTTTCTAGACCCTGTGTATAAAGATCAGGATGGTCCCTTAAATATCTATCCCTGGGTGTAACTTATCTCTATTTTTGCCGAAGTTAGTTAAGCAATGTGCATCAAAGCCTTAACAACACATGTGTCCTATAATCAGGTAACTTCCCCTTTACAGAAAAATGAAGATATAAGTAAATATTTATCCAAAAGGGTATTTGTCACATTGTTGAGAATGAAAATGGGGAAACAGCCCAAATAATCATTATTAAGGGATTGATAAATGAAGGTATCTGTATGCTCATACAATGGAACATTATACAACCTTAAAAATGCAATGGTGAATTATTGGTTGTCTGAAAAGGATTTTGCCAGGACACCGCTGACCCCACAAAGATGTCAGGCGTCTCAGAAGGTGCTCAGTAAATGGTGTTGCTCTTCTCTTTCCACCTTCGCTGAAGACAGAAGTCCTCACTACCCAATGAAGGAGTTTCTCTGAGATGAAGTACCACCCTGGTGGAGGGGGAGTGCTTCTGTCCCTTGCAGCCTCCCCTCCTGCCTCTCTGCAGCCCTGGGGGAGCCCCTGCTCTGTCCAGAATGTTCCCTCTCCCCAGCCCAGGCCTGACAAGCACAACTGGAGCCAGCACAGGCAGCTCCTCTGTCCCTCTCATCAGGGTTTGACAGCCAACGTGCAACTTGTGGACCTGCTCCCCCTTGCCACTGCTCAAGAAAATAATTAATAATAATTAATGAATAAACTGAGTTTATGGAAAGCCATTTACTACAAAAGGCCTCAGGGTACATTGCACTCAGACATAATTAAAAGTGGCATCTTTTTTTTTTTTTTTTTTAATTGTTGCAATTTGGCTGGAGTTGGGTTTGAACTCACTACTCTCGGTATATGGGGTCAGTACCCTACTCACTGAGCCACAGGCACCACCCCAAAGTGGCATCTTTTAAATTTTGATATGAAATGGAAAACTGGCTCTGTGGCTCATGCAAAATCCTTCTGCAACACCTCTCTCTGACTCCCAACTTTGCAGATGGGCCTGAGATGGTGGGAGTGGAGGCCTTGCCCTGCGGGTGAGGATACAGCCAGAAGCAGGAGAAGGACCGGGGGAGTGGGGTCCCAAAGGTCAATGTGGGCTTCGTGTCCATGTGGGATGGTGCAGCGGTGGCCACCAGCAGGGAATCGGATGCGTAGAAGCAGGCGACCACCCTCCACAAAGGGGCAGGGTGAAGCCACTGGTGCCAGAGTTGGACCACTTGGCCCCTGTGCCTGCTGAGTCCACAAGGAACAGGTTTCCTCTCTGTGTGGACAGGAAAAAGTGTTTGGGCTTTCTCTCCCTTGGCCGTGGGTATGGGACAAGAGGAAGTTGTCATCCTTTCCCATGGTCTTCTTTCCATGGGCAAACACCTTGTATTCCTAGACAGCCACAAGGTGTACAGTGAAGCCACGCTTATGTCCCTTACATGTTGTCACTTTTGTTCCCAGGATAAAGGTGCATAGGACCTTTCCCCTGTGCAGATTGGGGATTGAAGATCACGATGTGTAACTTAGCTCACCAGCAGCCTGTGAGCTGAATAAAGCACGTTACACCTGCCCTCCAGGCCTGAGTTTCCCTTTTTTTTTTTTTTTTTTGAGACAGAGCCTCAAGCTGTCACCCTAGGTAGAGTGCTATGGCATCACAGCTCACAGCAACCTCAAATTCCTGGGCTCAACCGAGTCTCCTGCCTCCGCCTCCCAAGTAGCTGGGACTATAGGCACCTGCCACAATGCCCGGCTGTTTTTTGGTTGCAGCGTCATTATTGTTTGGTGGGCCCAGGCTGGATTTGAACCCACCAGCTCAGGTGTATGTGGCTGGCGCCTTAGCCACTTGAGCCACAGGCGCCGAGCCCAGGCCTGAGTTTCTCTCCAGTGTGGCTGAATTAGCACACTGGCGTTACAGCGTCTTAGACCCCATTTCCTGTGCTCCTTCCCTGGCCAGGGATGGTGAGTCATTCATCTAAGTGTTTATTGAGAACTCACTAAGTGTCAGGCACTATTCTAGGGACACAGCTGTGCACAAAAGAAGGTACCTGCTCTTGTGGGCCTTACTGTGTAGCTGGCAGAAGTCATACAATAAATGAGTATTTGGTACCTGCTGCAGAGAAAATGACAGCAGCAGGAGGGAGTGTGGAAGGTAGATGGAGAGGACATCTGGGCAGGAGGCTAGGGGAAGTAAGGGCAGGGGGTTAAAGGAAACAGTATCCCCGGCAGAAGGAGTCACTTGTGCAAAGGCCTAGAGGCAGGTGCCAAGGAAGAAAGAGGCTGATGTGGGTGCGGCAGAGACAGAGAGGGAGAGAGAGGAGATCGAACTCTGTTCTCTCTGCAGAGCATGAACTCCAACCCTGGGACTGGTCCTGGGCATGACTCTTGAGTTACAGTGGCAGACACATGCACCTTTGCCCTCCAAGAGCTCAATGGTTAGGGGAGCCCCCAAAATGGAGAGGTGTTTACACAGTGGTAAAGAATGTAATAACAGATCCCCAACCTGCCAGGGACAGCTAATGACGGCTGGGCGGGGGGCAGCACTGCCCTAGGGGGCCTGGACATTCCCGGCTTGAACAGGCAGGTGGGGCCTGGGAACCCTTCCCTCTGCTTCTCACACCCCATTCAGCTCCCATCTCTCTCCAACCAGGACCCTGGCTGTGTTAGCCTGATCCTCTTCCTGCTGAGACCCCCTTAGGAGCCCGCACACAGACTGTGGGTCAAGATGAAGTCCTTCCCCTTGTGCTGGGGGAAGAATGGGACACGCAGCATGTGAGGGCCCCTCCCTGAGGTAGGCTGTCATCAGCCCCAAGCATGAGGACCAGCCGCAGGCACCCCACTCCTCACTCTTTGCTGAGAGAAATCCCATTTGCTTGTTCTAGATCTTTCTTTAGATCTAGAACCCCTTTCTATTGTCTATAGACGCCCCTTTCTATTCCCAAGAAGGTTAATGAAAGCTGCATTAGGGTGACACAGTAGACCCCTAATTCCTTCCAGGAGGGGGAGAAATGATGGGATTAGAAGGGTGTCCATACCCACAAGACAAATCACCTGTCCCCTAGGATCAGGCTGAGGACTGCAGGCCACATCTCTCTGCTTCCCCCATCAGTGAGCCAGTGCCAGGGCCCAGGGCCCACCTGATGTTTGAAGGATCTTTCCTTTCAGACAAGGCTGGAAGTAGGGTGTGTGGTCTATAGGGAGGTAGCCTGCCACTGGGTGGGGGGGTAAAAGAGAAACAAGCCCGCTGGGGCCAGGTTCTTAGGCTCTTGGCATCACGCAATTTCTATTTCATTTAGATAAAAGAAATAAAGTTGATTATAGCCCAGAAAGTGGTGAGGTCATCCCTGATTCCAGAAGCTTCCAAATATCTGGCTAGGCCTTTAGGGAAAGCTTCCCCTTTGCTCTCTGAAGGCCCACTGAAAATCAGCTGACAAAAGGCAGATTAATGGGAGAAAAGGCGTCCAGGATTTATTCTGATGTGCAGAGCACAGGGGAAGAACAATTGCCCGGCAACTCAGTGGGCACAGGTGCATCCACACCCCTCACAGGGAGAGGGGAAATGAGGGAATGTGGTCGTTTTAAAAGGATAGTAGATGATCTTTAGGGGCGTTCAATGGGCTTGGAGGACATTCTCTGACCTGGGCCTGCAGAGCAGTGTGACACAGCTGTCTGTCCAGGTGTGTTGACAGGCCCCAGTCTTTCTCCCTGAGACGTGAGTTAATGGGAACGCAGGGAGGGCAGGTGTGTTCCTCCTGGGCAGGTCCCGTCTAGGTAGATAAGGGGACTTCAGAGAACCATACGCACTTGGGGAGAGACGGAGGGTAAGGGGGGCATCAGAGAGGTTGACAGGAGCTGCTTTGTGTCAAGGCGCCGTATTTTGAGGTATCAGTTACTGGGTCCCAACAGGGCAGTATCTTTCAACCTTTTTTAATTTCACGGCACACTTGAACCTATAGTTAAACTTCCACGGCGGGCTTAAATTATGTTGATCAAAAAAAGAAAAAAAAAAAGAGTTAAAAAAAAGATTATACTTACTGTGCCCTGAACTTCCTTCAAAAATAATTTAATTAATGATCTTTAAAAATTTCTGTGGCACACCTAGGATCCTCTCCCCGTGCACCGGTTGAAAATCATTGCCACTGTGTCTTCATTTCCGTCCACTCTCCTCCATCCACCCAGCCATTGGAAAGTAATTACTGAGCACATATCCTGAGCCCAGCACTATGTTTAAATCCCCAAGACACAGCTCTTTGTTCCCGGTGTCCCTGGAGAGAGAAGGCGCACTCAAATGTTACTGCTCCAGTGGAATTATAATTGTGAAAAACACACACACTGCAATTCAGGTTTAAGATGAAAGTATTAATTTCCTGGTTTTAATTATTCAATAGAAATTAATGAAAATGTGAGAGGAATTCTCCAGGGAGCCTCTTTAGCAGTGGTGGTGGGTGAGCCCTGGGGAGGGGAGAGTGGCCCACAAGGGAGTCAAGGAAAATGGGGCGAGCCAGAGGCCAAAGCCCCCTACACCTCTCCCCAACTCTGCCAGGCCGTGGGCTTCCCAAGGGCGGGGACCGCTCCCAAGAGCAAAGCCTGGGCATACTGCCCGGTCTTGGGGAGACGGGCAAGATCCAGCCCAGCCCTCAGGGTGCTCACCGTCCAGGGGAGGGGGCAGATCCCTACTGTAGGACCAGAGCTGAGCCTTGGTGTTCCGACAACACAGAGCAGGGGTTCTGGGGATGGGAAAGGAACCTCCCCCAAGAGGAGATGACTCTTCACAAGGCTCTGAGGGTCTCTCCCCACTGGGTAAACTCAGAAGCCCCTTTGTTTTATTTCTATTTTTTTTTTTTTTTTTTAGAGACAGAATCTCACTTTGTTGCCCTTAGTAGAGTGCTGTGACATCACAGCTCACAGCAACCTCCAGCTCTTGGGCTTAGGCAATTCTCTTGCCTTAGCCTCCCAAGTAGCTGGGACTACAGGTGCCTGCCACAATGCCTGGCTATTTTTTTGTTGCAGTTTGGCCAGGGCCAGGTTCAAATCCACCACCCTTGGTATATGGGTCCGGTGCCCTACTCACTGAGCCACAGGCGCTGCCTGGTGTTTTCTTTTTTTGAGACAGAGTCTCACTTTGTTGCCCTGGGTAGAGTGCCTTAGTGTCATAGCTCACAGAAACCTTAAACTCTTGGTCTTGAACAATCCTCTTGTCTCAGGCTCTCAAGTAGCTGGGACTACAGGTGTGCACCACTAAACCTGGCTAGTTTTTCTATTTTCAGTAGACATGGGGTCTCCCTCTTGCTCAAGCTGGTCTTGAACTCCTGAGCTCAAGGAATCCACCTACTCCCAGAGTGCTAGGATTACAGGTATGAGCCATCATGCCTGGCCCAGAAGCCACACCCCCACCCCCTCCTGCTTTTTTTTGGAGACAGTCTCACTCAATTGCCCCGGGGTTGAGTGTCACAGCATCATAGCTCACAGCAACTCAAGCTCAGCCTCTCGAGTAGCTGGGACTATAGGTTGCTCATCACAATGCCCAGCTATTTTTAGAGACAGGGGTCTTGCTCTTGCTCACGCTGGTTTCGAACTCCTAAGCTCAAGCTGTTGTAGGAAGACAAGGCCCAACAGAGAGAAAGAGCAACCAAACACCAAGTTTATAAGAGGAAGTGCTTTATTCATCAGCTGGGAGCTCACGGCATAGAATTCCAAATAGCCGTGCTCCCAGGCTGGCTTGGTCTTACCCTTTTTATCTATAGTCACGAAGTTCCAACCCACAGGTACCTTACTCATTGGCCAGTTTGAATCAAGCAGGAGATGCTATTTCAGTCTCCACAGAACTACAGGATTTCACAGAAATGGAAATTTCCAAGTTCCAGGACGTTAAGTTTACAAATTCCCAAGAACTGAGTTATCATGGAGAGGACCCTGCAGGTCTATTCTTGTGGTCTCCTTGAGAAGACCTGTTCTCCCAGACCTCACCCTTCCTGGGTATCCTCCCTCAAAGCAATCCACCCTCCTCAGCCTCCCAGAGCGCTAGGATTACAGGTGTGAGCCACCATGCTCAGCTCAGAAGCCCCCTTTGAACAGAGGAAGCATTCTTAGGTCCTGGTGACAATTTGGGGCAGGATAATTTATTCTTGTGGTTGGTACTCACTGTGAAAGAATCAGAATTCAGAGAACGTTTTCTTTTGTCCACCCCAGAGGGCTAGGGTGGGGGCAAGGGGGACTTTGGGTCCAGAAGCTAGAGGTGGAGAAGGGGAGAGTAGCTCCACAGAGGTGGCCTCCCCAGGAAGAGGCTGGGGGTTGGGGGGCAGATGATCCAGAGGGTGTGGAAACCTGTGTTCCAATCTTGGGAGGCTCCTTACAAGGGGACAGGCCCTCAAGGGATGGCCATGGATGCTGTGGCGATCCCGAGAGTGCTGGCCTGGGGAGCCCTGGCAAAGGATGAAGCTTGGATGGGATGCAATTGATTGCAGCTGCGTGGTGGCCAGATTTGCATCTACTTATAAATTCATTTAGTCATTCCTGACTGCCTACTTAATGAATGTCCTTTGGATTTTCCTTTGAATTGGTGGCAACATCTTGTTGGCTCCCTCCTGAATTAATGAGTAAAATAAAATCTTTGACATGTGTTCATGTTATATCTCATTGAGCCATGATTTTGCCTTTATAAAAATGATCCTTTAGCAATGTCTCAAAATCCTAGTGATGGGAACTCTTGCTCTCCCCCACGCTGCAGTCAAAGAACTTCAGGCACAGATTGGTGAAGTCGTTTGCAGAGGTCGCACAGCCAGCTGGTGGGGGGCTAGGATTTGGGGGCAGGAATCTGCCTGCAGAGTCCTCCTCTAGGACTACTTGAGCTCTGTTAGTCGGTCCCCACACTAACTCCACAAAAGCGCTCCGGTATTTAAGCTGGGGACCAGGGAAGCAATAGCCAAGCCTTGCCGTGGGCCCAGGACAGCCCTGCAGGGTGGAGGAGGCCTGAGGTCGTTGCTGGGGGAAGCACTGGCAGAATGTTAACATAGATGCTGGCTAACATCCTGCCAGCACTTTCCAAGTGACAGATACTACAGCAAGGGCTATTCCCACATCATCTCCTAAGGCCTTACAAGCTAGACAATTTTCTTACCCTGCTTTAGAGATAGACTTTGAGGCACCCAGAGGGTGAGTAATTCGTTTTTCTGCGCTTCTTGGTTTATCTGGGGCTGAGCTCTGCCTGCAGTGATGTGGCGCTACTGAGGCCCCGTGTAATCTTCCATAAAATCTGGTGTGGACTCCCCAAACTGCATCCTCACCCCACCAGGCCTCCCCATTCAGAGAGGATACCAGGGAAGGGTGAGGTCTAGGAGAACAGAGGTCTTCTCAAGGAGACCCCACGGATACACCTGCAGGTCCTCCCGAGGGTGACTCAGCTCTTCGGAATTTGTAGACTTAACTTCCTGGGACCTGGAAATTTCCACTTCTGTGAAATCCTGTAGTTCTGTGGGGGATGGAACAGCATCTCCTTCTTGATTCAAACTGACCAATGAGAAAGGTACCTGTGGGTTAGAACTTTTTGAGTGGAGATAAAAAGGGAAAGACTGAGTCAGTCGGGAGCAGGGCCGTTTTGAATTCTTCTATGCCCCAAGCTCCACCGGCTGAAATAAAAGCCTTTTTCCTCTTAAATACGGTGTTGGGTGGCTCTTTCTCTCCACTGGGCCTTATCTTACTGCAACATCATTTACACTCCAAAGGCTCAGTCCCTTGATTTCTGGTGTGACAAGTACAGCCTGACCTACAGGCCTGGTCTCTTAAGCTGGATGGGGCTTTGGGGCACTGGCCTTGAAAACCTACTAATTCCTGTGGGCTGGGAGTTTAGTCTCCCGGACCTGGGTGGGCCTGGGGGCAGTCAGGGATCCCAACTTCCCACCCAGGCCTCAGATGTTTACCAGGGACCTGTCAGGCTAATTGAAATGTGCAAACAGATTCTTGGGCTGCGAGAGCAGATCAGGGAGCTCGGGTTGCCTGCTGTGTTGATGAGTTATTAAAGAGGAAAGAGCGCCCACACAGCAGCCTCATTTGCAAGGGAAATGACTTGACCGGCCTTTCATTTGCAATCTTTCAGCCTGGAGGTTTTGATTAGCTGTGAGGAAAAGGTCCCTTCTATTTTATGCATGAGGAGCTAAGCCCTGGGACCCTGGTGCTTAACCACCCTCCTTTTCCTTCCCTGCCTTGCAGGTGGGGAAGGAGGAGAGGTGTTAGGGTGAGGATCCTCCTAGGGCAGGATCCCTTGGACAGGTGGTGGGGATGGAAATTCCCAAGCAAGGCCCCCTGTAAAGTGGAGACTCTGACATCTCCATCCTGGACTGGTCAGAGCCCAGCGCGCGCACGCAGAGCCTGCCAGGCAGCAGGAATTCCCCTAGGGTCCCAGCCACCCCTCCTGCTGGGGTTCTGCAACTCCTTGCCCAGAAACCGCCCCCCACCCCCCCAGCCCCTCGGTGCCCTTTCTGAACCAAGGCCACCTCCAGCCTCCGTGGTCTCTGGCACAGACTGGGAAAGGGAGGGAGAAATTTGCGAACGTTTTCTCTCTGAACTCCAATTTTTATGACAGTTCCCCTTTAAAGGTGACCTTCTATTCCATTTCTTTCTATTCCTGCCCGTCCACACATCCCCTTCCGTGGACTCCAGGGTTTTTTCCCACCTTCTCAGCAGCTGCACTTGCCAGGCCTGCTGCTCTGCCATGTCCGCTGTAAATGTGATTAAATGTAGAGCCCCTGCTGGCTACTGCCAAGGAGGTTTCCAGGAGGCTGCACTGGGGGGAGGACTTTCCAGAATCTCTCTGTTTCCCCCTAGACGATGGGCCAGGGTGGGGGGGTGGTGCCCAGGGATCACCATCCAAAGTTCCTGAGGGTCACGACCTGGTGGCCTTGGGAGTACCCAGACTAAGGGCCTCGAGTCCCGGCTGTGGGCCTAGCAGTGACCCCATCCAGCCATGCTAGGCTGTGGCACAGCTGGGCATCCCATGACCATCTGTGAGGCACACTTCCGTGAGCATCTTTCAGACCCCAGCTAAAATCTGGCTCTACCACTGACCAGCTGGGTGGTCCTGGGCAACCTTCTAAAGCCTGAGCCTCAGTTTCTTCATCAGAAGAATGGGCTGATGTGCTCCACCTGCAGGACTGTTGGAGAATGAGTCCTGACGCACTTAACCAAGGTAGGCTGCTGGTATACACTGTGCTATTCCAAACACTCATCCAATGGCGTCACCTGCAGCCCAGGTGAGTGGATGATGGGAGCAATGCTACCTCTGGCTCAGTCATCCCAGAGCCAAGCCAGGTGCCCCCCTAGCCTCAGAGGAGGTCAACAGCAGGAGGCAGCACAGAGCCTCATTAACTGCATTGAGGGCGGAAGGAGCAGCACATGGCCCTGCAGGGTGGGACAGATGTCTCCCAGGGCTGCCCCTCTGGGAGTAGCAAGGCTCTCAGGGGAAGCCTGGTGTTTGCAATTTTCCCATAACAAGAGTGTGGGTTGGGAATTCAGTAAGCCGGGCCTAGGCATTCCAGTGCCCCTGCTACGTGGTGTGGACTTGGCTAATTCCCGAAGCCATGGGTGACACTCCTGTAGGGCCATGGAGAAGCTGCAAGACAGTGAGCGTCTGGCCCTCACCGCACAGTCTCCATCTGGACCTAACCCTCACTGGGGGTAAAAATTCTGCCTCCACTTTTTATCAGCGGTGGCATTTGGAGCAAGTTACTTTTTTTGAGACAGGGTCTCACTCTGTTGCCTTGGGTATAGTGCCTTGGTGTCATCACAGCTCACAGCAACCTCAAACTCTGAGGTTCAAGCCATCCTCCCAAGTAGCTGGGACTACAGGCACCTGCCACCGCCTGGCTAGTTTTTCTATTTTTAGTAGAGACAGGGTCTCACTCTTGCTGAGACTGGTTTCAAACTCTTGAGCTCCACGGATCCTCCTGCCTCAGCCTCCAAGAGTGCTGAGGTTGCAGGTGTGAGCACCAAGTCTGGCCTCATCATCATTTAACACAGTATCCTTCCTACCCCAGTGTGTTTCACCCAACCATACCCTGGAAGACTACTTACTGAAGAAGTAGGGACAACTGTTGGGGAACGCCAGGTATGACTGTGGCACTGGGAGGATATTGATTCCCCAGAGAACCCCACATGTAGGCCCCCATGCAGCCTATGCAGGAGAGGCTATGGTGGTTAATTTACAGCAGCAGCAGAAACACCAATTTGCCTGGGCAGCACCAGTGGCTCAGTGAGTAGGGCGCCGGCCCCATATACTGAGGTTGGCGGGTTCGAACCCAGCCTCAGCCAAACTGCAACAAAAAAATAGTCAGGTGTTGTGGCAGGTGCCTGTAGTCCCAGCTACTCGGGAGGCTGAGGCAAGAGAATCACCTAAGCCCAGGAGTTGGAGGTTGCTGTGAGCTGTGATGCCACAGCACTCTACCAAGGGTGACATAGTGAGACTCTGTCTCAAAAAAAGAAGGAAGGAAGGAAGGAAACACTAAGAGTGAATGGGGAGGAGTAGCGCCTGTGGAGAATCGCCTAAGCCCAGGAGTTGGAGGTTGCTGTGAGCTGTGATGCCACAGCACTCTACCCAGGGTGACAAAGTGAGACTCTGTCTCTAAAAAAAAAGGAAACGACAATTTGCCACCTTTGCCACCCTGTCCTTCTCTCTTACACGTGAAGGAGCCACAGAGCATCCCCAGGCCTTCCGGAGGATCATTAGCACGAAGAAAGAGAGTCAGACAAACAAAAAAAAATGTTGGCCCAGAGGAAGCAGAAATGATTCATGGCAAAGAAGATAGTGTTTAAACCCTCTAATGAGTATATGCAGAGAGATTAGAGAAGATACTCCTTCTACAAAACAAGAACTCCGTTTTGTTAGGGGGCAAAGAAAACAGAGAACTACCAAAGAACTCTTGAGATGAACAAATATGCTCACTTAAATTAAGAGCTCAATAGACTGGAAAATAAACCATCTCAAAATGCAGAGCTACAGGAAAGAGATGGGCAGTGTAGGAGAAAGAGAAGCCAGCTCCGTACAGGAAGGAGAGCAGGATGGGAGCACATGGCCAGGCAGCGCAGCTGGAGCCGGAGAGAAGTGGAACGTGGTACAAGGGGACGGGGACAGTATTTTTGATCTGGAACCCCGCAGCTACACTATCTGAGAGAGGACACCCGAGAAGGGTGAGGTCTAGGAGAACAGAGGTCTTCTCAAGGAGACCCCACGGATACACCTGCAGGGTCCTTTCCATGGAGTTTGTAGACTTAACTTCCTGGGACCTGGAAATCCTGTATTTCTGTGGGGGCTTGAATAGCATCTCCTACTTGATTCAAACTGGCCGATAAGAAGGGTACCCAAAAAAAAAAAAAAAAAAAGAAGGGTACCTGTGGCTGGGAACTATAGATGAAAAGGGAAAGACCAAGCCAGTCAGGGAGCACAGCCATTTGGAATTCCCCTATGCCATAAGCTCCGGGCCGGCCAGTGAATAAAGCCCTTCCTCTTATAAACATGGTGTTTGGATGCTCTTTCTCTCCGTTGGCCTCGTCCTCCTGCAACAGAGAGCCAATGGAAGTTTGAAGATTTTATCTCAGGCCTGGATAAAGTGACCAACTCTTCTCACTTGGCCTAGGATGTTTCATTTTTAGTACCAAAATTCTTGTCTCCTGGGGAACCCCTCAGTCCTAGGAAAACTGGGGTGATTGGTCACCCTCAGCCTAAGATCAACAGGCAAAATTGGAGCCAGAGAACTAAGAATCTAGAGGGAGGTTTCTGAGGGAGAGGGCATTCCATGAATTTTTAGTATGATGGAGATATTATTAAAGTACATAATGCAAAAAAAAAAAAAAAAAGCAATTAGAAAATTCAGGAAAAATAAACAATTATGTAAGAAAACAATGACCCAAACTTAAAAGAGATTAACTGCGGCATGATTTTAAGCTACTGTGTCGGGGTGAGGAAAGAGAATGAATCTATTTGTCCTTGATGTTAGAAATCGTCTCCTGTGAGTGAATCACGGTTGTTACCAACAGACATTGGACACAAAGTGGGTGTTTTTAATACACTACTTGATCCAATACAAAAAAGATGTACGTGGGCATAAAAATACAAATATCACTTATTCTTTTCAACTTTTAGAATAATCCTGTGCATAATGCAGAGAAGACTTGGTTGAAGTTCAGGGAAAAAATACAAATATTATGAATCTTTTTTTCTTTTTGGAGACAGAGTCTCACTATGTCACCCTGGGTAGAGTGCTGTGACATCACAGCTCACGGCAACCTCTAACTCTTGGGCTCAGCCTCCTAAGTAGCTGGGACTATAGGTGCCTGCCACCACGCTCAGCTATTTTTTTGTTGTAGTTGTCATTGTTGTTTAGCAGGCCTGGGCTGGGTTTGAACCTGCCAGCCCCAGTGTATGTGGCCAGCGCCCTAACCACTGAGCTACAAGTGCCAAGCTGAGGAACTTTTGACAATGTAAAAATTAACACATGGTTGTCAGGAGTTGAAAAGATTGCCAGGAACAGGGATGGGTATCTATATACTCTTGTTACGAAGAAACACTGCTACGAATTGGTGCAACGTGAAATAGAGGTTCATGGATTAGGTTGAACAAAATAACAGGTAGAACAAAGTAACAGCAACAACCTTCAAATTTGAAGAGGTGGAGGGGGTAAGAGAAGAAGTGAGCTGAATCTTGGTGTTTGACAGTAGGAAGCCAAAGGCTTTCAGCTAAAGTAGAAATTCGAGGAATAGTAAATAATATTGGCCTCATGGTGGCTCACACCTATAATCCCAGCACTCTGGGAGGCTGAGGTAGAAGGATCCCTTGAGCTCAGGCGTTCAAGACCAGCCTGAGCAAAAAGCAAGATCTGTCCCTACTAAAAATAGAAAAACTATCTGGGTGTTGTGGCAGGTACCTGCAGTCCCAGCTACTCGAGAGGCTGAGGCAGGAGCATCACTTGAGCCCAGGCGTTGGAGGTTGCTGTGAGCTAGGCTGAAGCCACAGCACCCTGGCCTGGGCAACAGAGTGAGATTCTGTCTCCATTTTAAAAAAAGAAAGGAAGTAATATTTGTATATTATCCAGACTTTTGAAGGTAACCACCAAAAAGACAAGAATCAGAAGCGGTTAAAAGAGGACAGCCCTAAGCGACAAACCCCGGGAGGAAGGAAACAGGAGACTGTGGCTTTTCGTCGTAAATGCCGTGCACCACAGGCATGTGTTATCCTCATAAAGGCGGAAATAAAAAGCAAACTGAATCAAAACAGACACAGATCTTTGGATTTTAGCACCCTCTGGCTAGCTCCCTGGTAGAGAATCCAGATATTATAATGGCTGCACTCAGGCCTGCTCTGAAGGCCGGGGAAGAGCAGGGGGCCGCCGAGAGAGCCGTGGCAGGCCTGTCTGCTCCACGGAGGCCACAGGGAAAGCCCCGCCACGCGCGTGATCTTGATCTAGTCTCTTCCTGAATAGTGAACAAGGGCTGTCAATGTCCTTGTATTAGTCTGCCTGAACTGCCATAGCAACATAATAGAGACCGGGTAGCTTAAGCAAAACTAATTTATTTTCTCATAATTCTGGAGGCTGGAAGTCAGACATCAGGGTGTCAGCACAGCTGGGGTCCGGTGAGAGCGCTCTGCCCAGTTCACACAAGGCCACCTTCTTGCTGTGTTCTCACATGGCAGAAGGAGGGGGGCACGCTTACATCATCTGACCTCCACGACCAGGATTAGGGCTTCAATATGTGAATTTGGAGGAAACACATTCAGTCCCCAGCAGTCCTGAACACTGACCAAGAGGTCCCCCAATCAGGGGATGGGGATTCTGTCTGCACTAGGCAGTCTCTATTTTAAGAGACAATTCTTTTTTTTTTTAAGAGAAAATTCTTTACGAGAATTCTCTGTTGAGCCCCAAGTTTGGCTGTTAAGTTACAGTCACTCCCTCTAGGGGCAGGGTAACCAAATACAGCTGACCTCTGAACGACATGGGTTTGAACTATGAGGATTTTTTTCAATAAACATATTGAACATAGTTGGGCAATAAAAAATGAGCAAAAGATTTCAACAGACTCTTTACCAAAGAGGAGACTCAGATGGCCCATAAGCACACGAAAAGATGCTCGACATCACAGGTCATCGCACCCATTAGAACGGTTAAAATTTTAATACCAAGGGGTTTTTTTTTGGGGGGGGGAGAGCAGGTGGCACTTCCCTGCACTGTCACCGGGTATGCAGAGGGAAGGGTCTGCCAGCGTCCTACAAAGCTAAGCGCACATGCACCGTCAGCTCAGCAGTCCCGCTCTGAGACGCTGATCAGAGAGAACCCAGGGCCTCCCGGAGAGCTGTGTGAGTGTCAACGGCAGCTTTTCTGCATAATGGCCAAAAATCGGAAATAATTCAAACGTCCATTAGCGGGTGCACAGATAAGTGCAACACAGTCAGGCCATGGGGCAGTGCTCAGTAGCCAGAGAGTGACCACTGTCACATAGGACAGCAGGGATGAGTCGCCAGAGTGCACAGAAGGAACGCCACATTTCTTCTCTTTTTTTTTCTTTTCTTTCTTTCTTTTCTTTTTTTTTTTTTGGAGATAGAGTCTCGCTCTGCTGCCCAGATGAGAGTGCTGTGGTGACATAGCTCACAGCAACCTCAAACTCCCAAACTATGGGCTCACACGATCCCCTTTCCTCAGACTCCTGAGTATCTGGGACTACATGTGTCCACCACAACGCCTGGCCAGTTATTCTATTTTCAGTAGAGATGGGGTCTCACTCTTGTTAAGGCTGGTCTCAAACTCCTGAGCTCAGGCGATCCACCCACCTCAGCCTCCCAGAGGGCTGGGGGTACAGGTGTGAGCCACCGTACTTGGGCCACATTTCTATAACATTCTGAAAAACACAGAGCTACTGGCATCGGTACAGATCTTCCCAAGGGGAAACTTCAAAGGTGACCATAGTTGTGTTCAGCAATGAGGTAAGTCGCACTATTTCTAGGATGCGTTTGTGAATTTAATCGCCAGACCTTTGCATATACTGGGAAAGAGAAAGAGAAAGTGAAAAAGAGAGAATACTCACCAAGTGGTGTCCTGAGCTTTGCTTTCTAACACTTTAACATGCCATGGTGTCTGTACACGGTTAACATAACAAATCCCTCACTGATCAACACCAGTTTCCAATACCTTTCAAGTAACAAGTAACAATGCCTTTTATGTACACATGCTGGGTGTCAAATTGCAATTTTCAGGGTGAAAAGTGTGATTCTTATGCCAACACAAAGTGATTGTGTGTTGAGGACTTACTGAATTCGGTAAGGAAGGGACCAGTGGGATGGTAAAGCTAGTTCCGGAGAACTCCAGAGCCTGGGTCCATGTAGGCGTCAAAGGAAATCTGGAACATGATAATTGTGTGTCGGATCAAACTTGGCTAATGTCCTCCAGGGCAATAAAAGCCTGTTGCTTTTTTACAGGACAGAAATAATTTGCATCTCTCCCAGACAAAATTCACTTGGCTTGTTATTAGCAAGAATAATTTGCATGGATAACAGTTTTCCAGAAGCTGACATCTGCCCTTCGGAGGTGTAAAATACCGTGATCTATAGCAAACGGTAGGTCAAACCAACGTGCGTAAATAGGTGATCCTTCAGGGGACCGGTAGACAGTGCCGGGCTGGGGCACGGAAGGACCTGCAGTGCTCATTTTTAACTATTTCCAAGTTTTGAATTATTTTTGCTAACAGACAGCTGTGAGATAATTCCCCACAGATCTGCAGGGTCTGAGGGTCCATAATGTGCATTTGTAATGTCCATAAATGTGGCTGCAGTGCCCCCCTTGGAGGTTATATCAGGTGTGTGAGGGTGCCAGTCCCACATACCCTACCCACACCCTGGGACCCTATCGTCCAGCCAGAGAGAAGTTAGAGAAGTCAAGTCATTGGAGCTGTTTACTTTGGAGCAAAAGGATTCAGAGAGGACGTGATACAGCTTGTCTCCTACCCGAAGACCATTCACAAAAGAGGAAAGATTGTTCCAGAATGTTCCAAAGGGCAGAACTTGAAGGCAGGGTAGGAGCTGCAGGGAGGTCCCATCAGAAAGAATTTTGAGTAGGAAGGTTTTAGCAGGTGGCAGCAAACCCAGGGAAAGGAGGCAAAAGTCCTGGCCTCACCCCTGGCTTAATCCCAGGACTCATCCTGCTGGCTGTCATCCCTGCGGCCCACTTGAGGGATCTGCCCCTGCTGCAGGGGGCTCCGACAGCCAGGTGGAGTCCTTGTGGTTGTCTCAACTCTGCCCCTAGCCAGTACAGCTGATGGATCTGGGTGAGATTCTAACCCAGTGCTTCTCAACCTTCTTAATACCGCGACACTTTAATACAGTTCCTCATGTTGTGGTGACCCCAACCATAAAATTATTTTCATTGCTACTTCATAACTGTAATTTTGCTATTGTTATGAATTGTAATGTAAATAGCTGATATGAAGGATGGTCTTAGGCGGCCCCTGTAAAAGGGTTGTTCGACTCCCAAAGGGGTCACGACCCACAGGTTGAAAACCACTGTTCTAATCTATCAGCAGGGTTGGAACCCGGGCTGGTCACCCTGGGCTGGCTGATAGCCTTGGAGGAAGGAAGAGTTCTACCCAGACACGCAGGAGCTGGCCAGACGCATCCTGGGTGTTGGAGTTGGGAGATCCAGAGAGCAGCAGGACAAGGGATGGAGGTCTGAGAAAAGATTTGGGAGCCCAGTCCCAAGGTGCAGAGCCCACCTGTGGGGCCCCTGCTCAAATGCATCAAGGACTTCATGAGGGCGATGTCAGGGCCTGAACCTGGGATGGGGCCTTCTGGGCAGGCTGCAGGAGACGCACAGTAGGAAACTGCCCTGAGCAGAGGTTACCTGGAAGCCGAGCTCTGAGAACACAGGGTGGGGGAAGCCAAGTTGTAGCAGGAAGAGAACGGTGGAGGCGCAGCATGTCAGAGTGCCAGGGCCACAACCCTTTCTGGGTGTGGCAGGCCCTCAGCCACGTGTGTGAACCCAGGACCTAGCAGTGTCCTGAGGCCTTTCCAGCACCTGCGCTTTCTGTAGCTAATTGTGCCACCTGGGAGGGGTTTAGACAGTGGCCCTGTGAGGCTAATCTCGTTCCCACTTGTAATAGCGATCTCCAGATTGCCCAGGACCTGGACTCCTTCCTGAACAGAGGCCTCCACTGGGGCCTGTCCAGAGCCTGGACTCTCTGCCCTCACAGTTACTCCTGAGAGCCATCTGGAACACGTGGATTAAAGCATTATGGTTCTGGGAAAGGCAAGATGCCATTTGGGGATCACCTGGCAGGGCACAAGGTATCTCACCGAGCCCCCACGTGCATCTTCCCCAGCGGAAGAGAATCGAGCCCTGGGTGGGCAACTGTGATGGGAGTAAAAAGGATATAAAGTGTCCCCTCGGAATTCAGCCACTGGGGAGGAGATTGGGGAAAGGGGACTTCTGCAATTGTGGTGCCAGATGGCAGACGGAGGTTAGGAATTTAGGAAGAGTAAGGGAAGTTGTCCACAAGCTCCCCTGACCCTGATGGTGGCAGCCCCCAGCCTGCCCTGCAGGGCTCTCAGTGCCAGATAGTGTCACAATGCAGGGACCAGGCTGGGTGTCTTGTAGCTGCTGTTCTAGTGACACCTAAAACAGCTTTTTTCCCCTATTTTAGAGATGTCGAAATTGAGATTTAGAGAAGTGAAGAAGGAAGTGAATTCAGGGTAAAAAATCTAGATCCATTGATGTGCGGGTGCTCAGAACACAGTGCCCACCCCAGCCGTGCCCCCCTCACCCGTTTCACACCCACCTCCAGTTTAGCCAGGAGGGAGGGAGGCGGCCTTCTCCTCACCGGCTCCTTCAGCATCAGAGCCGGATCCTGTTGTCATAGCAATAGCTTTAGACCTCACCAGTCTCTCCCGGGCTCAGTGGGGATGTATCCGCCATTTGCTAGCAAATTCAGGGAACTGCGGGTCATGCTAGGCAGAGAGGCATCTGATGGTGGGGTGAGGGTGATGGAAATGAGGTACACTCCAAGCCCCTGTGCTCTACCCTGGGATATGCCACACACTGGCTCCCCGGGGTGCCAGGTGGAGGCCCCACCTCCCGGGTTCAGTGCTCATTCACAGATGCTCCCTCAGCAGCGCGATTCTGGAGATGTGGAAGTGGACACATCTGGGGGGATCCTGGAGCTTCTAGTCTACGGGAGGAAACAGATGTGGACAGCAGATGGAGCACCTGTGTGACAAATAGTGCAGAGGACGCTGTGGAGTAAGAGGTGCCTGTGACTTAAGGGACGCAAAGGCAGGCCTGGGATGCCCATCCACAGAGCCCTGCCTGCCCACTTCCCAGCTGTCACCAGACCCAGAGGTGGTCGTTTTTTGTGCTAAGGCAGAAGGCAGGAGAGTCTTAGGATCCAAGAGGGACAGCCACCCCCTACCACCCATCCAGACACTCCCAGCCAGATTCCAGCAGCACGCCTGGGCTTGGAGAGCCAGGCGTTCCTTTGTTTAGGCCCCTCTTGTTATCGTAGGTCAGCAGCTCTCTGGGGACTGGCATAAGGCCCAGGGTGGGTCAGGGACAAACTTGTCTGCTCAGAAGGAGCTGTGCGTCTGACCCTAGGGAGAGACACCACCTCCCTCAAGACAGCCGCGCTGCGGTGGAGGCCTTGGCCAGGGCTGCTTTGCATGTCTAAGATGGAACAGACACAGCACTTTGTCCCCCCAGCAAAGCCACCACCTCATATCCCCATCACTGTCCCTTCCGTTTCTCCCTGCCTGGCCACCTCAGTCTTCAGAGCCCCAGGGGACATTTCTGGAGGCATGGCAGGCCTGCCCCGCACTCCGGTGTCCTCAGCATTGTGGGGGGACCCCTAGCAGCCCTCCTAAGCCTTCTTCCCTCCACTTAGCAGGGGAGCCAAGCCAAGGCTCTGCTTTCTTAGAGCTTGATTCCCCCGGCTTCCCACCTGTCACCTCAGCCCTGCGACCACTCGCCTTCCCATCCAGCCTGGCAGAGGCCGCTGGGCATAGCTCCCCACCCCCCCTCGACCCATGTGTACCCACCCCCTGACGTGGGTTGGGGTCAGGTCTTCCTCTTGGCTAGTGGGGCGGAGACAGCGCTCCCTTCCCAGTGGTCTCTCCTCTCTTCAGAGCCCTGCCTATATCTCCCCAGAACTGAAACTGGGAGAGATTTGAACTTGAACTTGCCGCTGAATGACAGCTCAGTCTCAGGGGCTAATGCCATCTCTTGCTGCTTCAGATTGGTGTCTGACTAAATGCAGTGTGGGACCCTGGGTTGGATTCTGTAACAGAATAAGGACTTGAGTGGAGAAACTGGTGAGATTCAAAAAGAAGTCTGTGGTTTTGTTAACAGTGTGGTACCAGCATTGTTTCTTTAGTTTTGACAAATGCACGTGTCACGGGGAGGGTAAAATGTTAACATAAGGGGACACAGAGTGACCTGCGGATGGGCAACGTCCTGCCTGCGTGTTTTCAGTGGATCTCAAATTATTCCAGAATAAAAATTTATTTTTTTTAAATGGTCAATCTGGGTAAAGGATACACAGGAGTTCTTTGTAATGTCCTTGCAACTTTTTTGTAAGTTTGAAAATATTTCAAAATACAAGGGCCTAACTCCTTCATAGCAGCATTATTTACAATGGCTAAAAAGGTGAGGGCAGCCAAGTTTCCATGAACAGGTGGGTGGACACGCAAAGTGTGGGGTGTCCAGACCATGGAGCATTGCCCAGCCGGAAAGAGGGGGGTCTTTTTGCTACACACTATTACAGACAGATGAACCCAGAAGATGTTATGCTGAGTAAATCAAGCCAGTCACAGAAGAACAAATGCTGTTTGATCCACCCCTGTGAGACTCCTAGAATAGTCAAAATCAAAGACAAAGTAGAGTGGCGGCTGCCAGGGCTGGGGGTAGCGAGTTAGGGGGAACTGTTTCTCGGGGACAGAGTGTAGGTTCAGGAAGGGGAGAAGAGCCCTGGGGATGGTGGCACCCAGGCTAATGTATGTGGCATCACTGAGCCACACACTCGAAAATGGTTAAGATGGTGAGGTTTATTTTTATTTTTATTTTTTTGTTTTTGTTTTTGAGACAGAGTCTTACCATGTCGCCCTCGGTAGAGTGCTGTAACTTCACAGCTCACAGCAATCTCAAACCCTTGGGCTTAAGTGATTCTCTTACCTCAGCCTCCCATGTACCTGGGACTACAGGCACCGGCCACAACGCCCAGCTATTTCTTTGTTGCAATTGTCATTGTTGATTTTAGCTGGCCTGGGCTGGGCTCAAACCTTCCAATCTCAGTGTATGTGGCTGGCGCTGTAACCACTGTACTACAGGAGCCACCCAAGATGGTGAGTTTTACGTCGTGTGTGCTTTGCTACAATTTTAAAAACAAAAATAAATAAAGTTCCTAGAAAATAATTGTGTCTGTGTATGAAGAAGGTGGCAGTGGGGTCTTTGTGGCCCTCAGACTCTTTGCCCCCCTTACCTGAGGCCCAGTCAGGAGCACCCAGATCTGGTCTTCTCAAGTGGGGCCCAAGTTGCGGCCATCTCCCTCTCACTGGGCTGGGCTTTCCTCCTGCTCCACTCCCTGCAGCCAGAGCCCTCTCCTGCCCCCTTCCCTGGCCCCAGCCCCCAGAAGAGGGGAGGAGGGGCCGTTTGGAAGCTGGAGTAGCTCTGAGAATCCCAGACTCAAGGCCTGCAACAAGTCCCAGAGCCCCAGGGCAGGGGCCCTTGGGAGGTCCTCCAGGAGTTCATCTCCATCCCCAGCCACCTGCAGGTGCTGACCCAGCCCTTGGTAGGCTGGCAGCCCCCAATAGCTTCCTGGGGAGGCCAGTAGCTTCCTGCCCCTTGCCCTGGAGCTCTCTAGGACCTTGGATAGGGGTGAAGGCTGCTCAATCTGTCCCTGAGCTGCTCCCAGGAGTGGGTTCTGGTTCCTGGGAGCCAGGTAGGCAGCCAGAGCCCCTGCCCCAGCCAGCAACCTAAAGCCCCAGGGGCTGCCTGCCCTGGCTGTCCCCAGCTGCAGAAGGGACCCTGTTCTAGGACACCTGATGGCCCAGTATAGGGTTCAATTTGGATTTCAACTGAATAAAAATAACAAATATTTTTTTCATATGATGGGAATGTCCCAGAGAGTGCACCAATTGTTTATCTGAAATGCCCATTGACCAGCCATCTAGTATTTTTAGTTGCTACATCTTGCAGCCCCACTCGGGTGCCAGCAGACACAGAGCCCTGCAAATGGGGCTGGGCCAGAACTCAGGAGGCCACTCTAGCCTGGAAGTCATCAGGGACCAGCAACATTGAAGACACACACCGGGCCCTACTCAGAGTGCCAGAGGTGGCAGCCATAGGGCCCACTCCTAGAGAGGGTGAGGGGGACGGGAGACGGGGTCCCAAAGGGGTGACGTGTCCAGTGCAGGGTGAATGAGTGAGCCAGGGGATCGTTGGCCTAACAGCAGGATATAAAGGCATCACTGCTACTGTCCATCTGAGCATGAGAGGAGGAATGCCTATGGGGGGACAGAACTGTGACAGAGCCAGGGGTGCTCTCACTCTGAGGACTCCAGCCCACAAAATACCATATACATTGGTGCTTTTCAAACCTGTGACTGTGATCCACAGCAAGTAAAGTATTTTTCACTGCAATTCAGGCCAGCAGTCACAGATACATATATATAACAACCAAATTGTACATAAGAATGCGTTCTCCGACTTGGCGCCTGTAGCTGAGTGGCTAGGATACCAGCCACATACACCGGAGCTGACAGGTTAGAACCCAGCCCAGGCCTGCCAAACAACAATGACAACTACAGCCAAAAAATAGCCAGGTGTTGTGGTGGGCACCCGTGGTCCCAGCTACCGTGGAGGGTGAGGCAAGAGAATCACTTAAGCCCAAGAGTTTGAGGTTGCTGTGAGCCGTGACACCACAGCACTCTACCAAGGGCAACATAGTAAAACTCTGTCTCAAAAAAAAAAAAAAAAAAAAAAAGGGCAGCACCTGTGGCTCAGTGAGTAGGGCGCCAGCCCCATATACCAAGGGTGGTGGGTTAGAATCCTGTCCCGACCAAACTGCAACAGCAACAACAACAAAAAAAAAAATAGCCAGGTATTGTGGTGGGCACCTGTGGCACCAGCTACTCTGGAGGCTGAGGCAAGAGAATTGCCTAAGCCAAAGAGCTGGAGGTCTCTACTGAGACCTTGACACTCTACTGAGGGTGACAAAGTAAGACTCTGTCTCAAAAAAAAAAAAAAAAAAAAAGAATGCTTTCTCCATGTGGCATACCCTGATATTTGCTATTCTACTTCTTAATATTCTATGTTTTAAAACAAAATGTTTGCAACTGTGTGAACTGATTCAACACCCAATGAGTCATAACTGGCAGGAGAAAAAATCCAGCACACAGTGCCACTCCTGAGGGTGAGGGGCAACCAGGCCCCAGCTCCGTTGCGTACCAGTGGGACAGGCGACTTCACGCACTGCTCTGAAATGCCGTATTTCTTTATCAAACACACATGTGAGGATCCAACGGGGCAGAGGGGTGGAGGTGGGTGGTGCCCCTAGTGTAGGGTCTGGACCCTACATGGCTCCCCGCGGACGTTAGCCATGACTGCAGTGAGATCATGTTTTGATTGTACAGTAGCCCAAAGGTGACAGATAGTAGCAGTGGTGCCTTTATATCTCACTTACCCCTGACTAGGCCTCAGGGGCATCCTCATATGAAAAACAGCACTGTTCTCTTGCCTGTTACCCAGCACCTCTTCTCCCTGTTGGCATCTAGACTGTCGGAGGGAAGGGAGAAGAGAGAGTGAGAGAGAGAGTTTCTGAGTTTCAAAATCAAAGCTTTTGATTGGCAAGAGCCTGGGAGTCTGAATTTCAAAAGTCAGCTTTGAAGGACTCAGGATGCACAGATTGCCCCCTGAGCCATAGACTGTCATAAAGAGGTAAAGGACCAGCCATGGGGACCCACCTCCCAGACACAATATCTGTGCGGTTCTCTCGATGAGAAGACAGACAGCCTAATTTTTTTTTTTAGATGGTCAAAAGATTTAAACACACTCTTCACCAAAGAAGTCATACAGATGTATGTCTTTACCAGGCACGTAAAAAGATGGTCAACATTATTCAGTAGTCATTAGGGAAACGAAAATAAATTAAAACCACAATGACATTTCATTACAATGTCGGAGAGGATGCGGACGAGCTAGAACGCTCACACTGCTGCTGGGAATGTAAGAACGCACAGCTACCTGGGACAGCAGCTTGTTAATTTCTTAAAAAGTTGAACACACTCCTGGGGAGGCTGAGGCAAGAGAATCTCCTAAGTCCAGGAGCTGGAGGTTGCTGTGAGCTGTGACAGCATGGCACTCTACCAAGGTTAATAAAGTGAGACTCTGTCTCTACAGAAAAAAAAAAAAGCTGAGCATGCTCCTGCTTACGACCTGTCGTTCCTTGCCTATGTTTTCATCAGACAGGGATAAAGCATTTGCACACACAGAAACGTGTACACCAATATTCACCCAGCACTGGAAACAGTCGTAAGGTCCATCATCAGGTGGACAGACAAATGTGACACGTCCCTACCGTGGAATACTGCTTAGCAGTTATAAGGAAGGAACAGGTTCATGTTACAATATGGATGAACCGCAAAATAATTACACTGAATGCAAGAAGCCATGCAAAAGTGAGTAGTACATAGGCTCCATTTATGTAAAATTCTAGAAAATCAACAGTGATCTGCTTGGGGCTGAAGGATGGATGGTGAGGGAGGAATTACAAAAAGACAAACTTTTGAGGCTGATGGATATGTTCATTATCTTAATTGTGTTTCATGTAAACACACAAAATGCATCAAATTGTATACTTTAAATATGAGCAGCTTATTACATATCAATGATAGCTTAATAAAGTTGTTTTTGTTTTATTTTAAGTCAGCCTTGAAGGACTCAAGATTTAAAGTTCATGCCGTGAATAACAGGTTGGCACAAACAGAGGAGAGCCTCCCAATTTGTCTCACACACAGGCACACATTCTAAAAAAAGGAAAACGAGCTATTTTCCTGTACACTCACACCTGGAACACTCCTGACACCAAACGCATAGGAAAATAAACTGTTTCCTATACCATACTTCTGACAGCAGATGTGGGGGGCTTTCTCATGGTCCCCCACTCACATTGCAATATGAGGGTACCTGGAGCTACAGCAGAGCCCACAGGTTGAAGCCTCAGGCCCACAAGATGGTCCCCACTGCAGGTGCTGATCGCAAGGACTAGAGACCCTTCATAGCTGCCCATCTCCCTGTACTGACCATCAAACAGGAGCAGGGACAGCATGTGGGCACATGTGTCACATACACTGGCTGGCAGATGCACAGGTGCACACAGGGGCCCCCGTGGGCCATAGGTGCTGCCTGGAGCTGCCTCCTCCCTTCAATTGCCTGTCTCCACTGTCACAGTCACATTTACACCCAACCCTGCGGTGACCCCAGGTCTCAAAAACCTCAGAGGCAAACTCCCACTCACATTGGCTCATAGACCCTGACCCAAATTAGCACAGCCCTGTACTCAGCCCCATCTGCACTTCAGGCTCAGTGGGCCGGCAGCCTGGGAGACCTGGCCCCTCTCCAGAAAGAGAGTCTCACCTTGGGCACGTGCTCAGCCTTGACGTGTGCCCACAACTCAGTGGTTAGAAAGGGTTTTTTTTTTTCTCAAGCAGTTCTCGTTAAAGAAACCCCAGGCTGGCTTTTGCAAACAGCCAAGACCTTCCTACTGAGGCAGGAAGAGGCCCTGTCTTCCTGAGGGGTAGGGGGACAGAGGGGCCCTGTAGTGACCAGCTAGCTGAGGGATGGTATCCCAGCCCTTAAGGGCAGGTTGAGGGACAATAGCAAATGAGATCCCTGGGGGTAGAAGGACAATTTGATCCCTTCTGGAAAAGTCAAGACATGTCCATCACAAGAAGGAAGAGGAAAAAAGAAAACCAAAACAAACAAACAATCCTTATATTTTCTGCACCCAAACCCTGGATCCCCTCCTTCAAAATGAGAATGCCTGGGGACAAGACACAATTATAAGAGGGACTTTCCCTAACAAATGCAATCAGTGTAACCTGGTTTCTTGTACCCTCAATGAATCCCCAACAATGAAAAAATAAATATAAAAAACAACAAATCAAAATGAGAATGCATTTAGGAAGAAAAGATGACAAGAGCCAGGTCTGTATAAGTGACCCCCCACCCCATTCCAGCTCATCCCAGCCCGGGGCTTCAGTAACTGCTGGCTCCTGGGCAGGAGATTCCTCCTCATAAGTAGACCCTGCTATTCCAGGTAACCCCAGTGCAATGCTGGAGCATCACCAAAACAGCCAGAAACATCAAGTCACTTTCTGTTATGCCTTGAATGACTCTCCTTTATTGGAAAGAATAAAATCTCAAGAGCAGAAATAGAAAACACTGCAAAAATATTTATCTGTTGACGTAATAGTTGAAATTGCAAGGGTTTTGGAAAACCTGGGAAGAATGACATCTGTCATCTGGAAGATGCTGCCTCGGGGCCGCTGACTGATGGGTAAGGGGCACACATCCTCTGCTTGCCCAAACCTGATCTTAAGAGTCCAGGTGGGCTTTACCCAGTGCTGTATAGGGGGCCCTAAACCGGGGAGTGAATAGTGACCGGATAAGCTGAATTCTATTTCTAATGCCCCAGGGGCACTGACTATTTAAAAGAAATTTAGGTGTAGCAACAACAATAAAAAAATTATTAGAATGCAAATTAGCCCTCTCCTCTCCATCCTTTCTTGGTAAATCTGATTTTCAATTTTTCTGTGTGCTTAGGGCTGGGAGGAGCGTCTGTAAGTCTGGAAAGGAGGGAAATCAGCACGGGCTCTCGCAGGGCCACAGACAGTACCACGGGGACCTATAGAGTACTTGGCCCCATTTGCACTTCTCAGGGCAAAGGTTGCAAGGGTTTTGAGACTCCCTAAGCCCTAAGGTCAAGGGCACTGGCTGGCTACTCTGTGGAGAAGACCATTGCCCAGGACCCCGGGTTACTTGTGTGAAGGTTTAGCAAAGCCTTGGGCTCCCTGTGCATCCCTCTCCTCTGTCCTCCCTGTCCTTTCTCAGACCCTCATCTACATGTGGATCAGCCAGCTCCTGCACTGTCCCAGACTGGGCCACCCCCAAATACAGCCATCCCTTAAAATTCAGGGCCACCCTCAGGCCCAGGGAAGAGGGACCCTTGTCCTGGGCCCCATGATTTAGAAGGCCCTCCTCTGGCCTTCCTTTTGGGACACTGCTCCACCAGGGCAGATAGCTGGGAAGAAGGTCACATGTTAAGGGCACAAGATGGCCCTGGGGCCGTGGGGACAGGGCCGTCTTGTCGGCCCCTGATCCTGACTTTGAATCAGATGGCTACAAATCCGGGGTTCCCCCAACCCTCACAGGTCCAATAATTCTCTAGAATGGCTCAGTGACCCCAGGAGAGTGCTAAACTTAGGTTTTCCATTTTATTATAGCAAAGGATACAAATCAGCCAGCCGCAGGGACGGAGGCATAGGCCGGGTCTGGGAGAAACACACAAGCAAAGCCCCCATCGGCCTCAGGGATACATCATCTCCAGGCACATGGATGGGGCACAACACACAGCGCAGGGTCAACTTTTCTGTCTCCTTCCCCATGGGAGGAGACACGTGATTAGTTTGGGCCACCTGAGCAGTCCAGGTACTCTCCTCATCTCAACATCCTCGACTTAACCCATCTGCAAAGTTCCCTTTGCCACACTAAGTAATCTATTCGCAGGCTCCAGGGATTAGGATGAGGGCACCTTCAGGGACCAGGATTCTGCCGACCACACCCTGTGACTGGTCCCTGGGCCCTTCCTGAAGCTGGATCAAATTTGATTCCAGTTTTGTGGGCTCTGCGCAGAGCATGGCCACACATACCAGTCACAAAGGAAGGCTGAGCCCAGGCCCCAGGACCTGGCTATGCAGCCGGGGGTTAAGGCCCTTTTGTGTTGTGACCACCGTACTGCCTCAGAGCCAGCAGGGGCATGCGGGGCTGGCCGCACACAATGGGTCAGCTTGCCTGGCTCAGCTCTGGCAGGGAAGGGATTCTCTGAAGGGAAGCTCCCACCCTCCCCAGGTCTTCTCTTATTCCTGTCCCCCCTGACTATGGGACAGGTCCTTCATGGACTGGGAAATGTGGATCCCAAGCTCTGGCCACAGAGCTGCTGTGCTCAAGCCATTGTTCAATGTTTTGCTCGTAGGGCTAAGCAAGGAAGCTGATCCTCGTCTTTGAGTTCAAAGTTTGTGCATGTGTCTGAGATCCCTGCGATTCCCAAGGCTGCCATGTACAGTCGCACAGGTTTTCACTGCACAAGAGCAAAAGGCCAAAGTGATACCCAGCACTGAACCCAGCCCAGGCTCCTTCCCCCCGCCCCGCGGAGAGCCCCCCGACGAGGCTGCAACTTCCCAGAGTGGGGGCCCTTTTCAGATCTACTCCAAAGTACCATATAAAGCCAACAGCCACGCTGACTGCCTCCATCACGCTGACCGCTAAGTTCCTTCATGAAGGAACTCAGAGAGGTGAGGTGATGTGTCCAGGGCTGCACGGCTGGGCAGTGATAGTTGGAATTCAAGCCAGGTCTTCCCATTCTGTGGCATTGCCTACAGCAAAATCGTGAAGAACAAAACAGGGCGGTATTCATGTTCAGCTCCAAGCACCTGTCCTGGCCCATACAACTGTTTTGAAGATGAAGGGGGTGGGGGCGGTGCCTGATACTGATTCAGGCTGCCTGGCCACTCACTCTGGCCGCCAAAGTTATTTGTTTATCTAGCTGAAGATCAGTTTCTCTGGGGTTGAGGGTTAATTGAGCGCAGGGCTCTGTTCTGCCTGGGAAAGTGCCAAAAAGAAAGAGGGCTGGGATGAGGCAAGGGAGGTGGCCCTGCCTCCGCCCCGCCCCCTCCTAGACACAGGTGCTCTGTGGGGGTGGGGACACAGCTGTTGGTTTTGTGCTAAGCCAGGAGTGCGGGTTCCCCCAGCAGTGTTTACAGGTGAGGACAGCGATGTCTACCCCCCTTGCTCTTCTCTACACAGGCATCTCACGGGAAGGGGTCTCCCGCCCTCCCAGGCTCCTCCTTCAGCTCCTGGCCACCATCCCAGGCAAGCGCAAGACGTCTCCCTGAGCCCCAACACTGCTCCTCCTTCTTGTCCTTCACAGCTTCTTGCTCTGTCCCCTCCTCAGACAAAATCAACACCGACTTTGCAGGACTGGGGAGGCAGCAGGCGGAGGAGAGGCGCCCTTCAGAGGCCTCGGCCCGCTCTGCTCCCGCCCTTGCCTTGGAGAGCTGTTTCCTTCACCAGGAAACTCCGACTTGTTCTGTGGGGCTGCAGATTCACGTGTGCGACACACAGACGCACAGCTGACACGTGTGTGCGTCTCCTGGGAGAATTGGAAACAGGATGTGTCCTGCAAACGTATTTGGAAAGAGGCCAGGGCAGGGGCATCACCAAACCGGGGATATAAGAATATTGTCTTATTCCTGAGCACACAATTCAGTTCTCTCTCACTCCGGAGATGATGGGAGAAGAATTCGAGAACCACGGTCACGCCAACCTCAGACGTCCTGCAGAGGGTCAAGACATCCATCATTGTTCCTCCACAGATTATAATAGAGTGCCCCCTTCCCGGTCTCTATGACAACTGCCCCCAGTGCTTCTGTAATCATGAAATGGAATTCATCGAAAGTGTTATTCAGTGGACTCTTGTCCAGACAAAGAGGTTGAGGAAGGAAATTACCAGCACCTCTGAACAGGTCTTTGTTTCCAGGCGAACAGTTCAATCAGCCTGATGAGATACCCGAAGCCACTATGGAAAAGGACGGCTATTAACTGAGGAGTGCTCCGGAAGGCGCCCTGGCCGCAGTGGGCAGCGGGCTCTGCAGATGCCGCACACAGCTCCTGGCACAGCAGAGCCCCCAGAGCCTGCCAGAAACATCCAGGATGAGGAGGCTTCATTTTCCTCCCACTCTCCCCCCACCTTGGGCTTTCTGCTTCAGATTTCCATCCCCAAGGGACAAACTCTGCTCAGAAACAGAAAGTCCCAGAGTCCCCAAATCAGCACCTGCCTTGAGGGGTTCACAGAGGAGTCTCCCCCAAGGAGCAAGATGATAAACTAAGAATCTGGATGCAAAGGAGCGCTCCCTAGTCTGCACAAACACCTTTGTATGTACAAAGGAAAACAAAGTAGCATTTTTCCAGTGATATAAATAATTCAGATTCACAGTAGAAACATTAGAAAATAGGGAAAAACATGAGGAATAAGGTAAAGCCAATTATAATCCCACCCTTACTTCAAATAACCACCTTAGGGTTTGGGCATAAGCTGTCAGCCCACCCTCGTGTGACTGCCAGGCTGATTCCCAACGTCAACCGAGCAGGCTTTATCTTTCCTGCCTCTATCCCTTCATGTGCCCATGGGACGAGGTTCATCTTCCCTCATCCCTGGATGAAAACGCCAGCACATATATGGCTTCTTAGCGCCTTCTCTTAGGTAATAGTTCCATGGGCATTTTGGTTGCAAACACAGTCTTAATTTGTTCCTCAGAATGTTCAGCCTGTGGGAGACCAGAAATAGGCCACCCCAAAATATGCATCTTTGGCATATGGATTGTTGAGCTGGAGGCAATTAAGCAGCAGCGGCTGCAGGGAAGCTCAGCCCTCCCTGTATTTGCCGACCAGGGCATAGGTTTACAAAGACTGAAGGAATGCCTGCTCCCCTCTGAGCAGGGAGGCCAGAGGGCGCCTCTGGCAACAACCTGGACCCTTATGGGTCTGGAGATGGCGCCCAGGAATCCACGGACAAGCGTTTCTAACCAGCTGCCTGTCGGTGGCCAGCTAGTCGCCTTCCCCCAAGTTGCTGCCCCTGGAGACTCAGAGTCCTCTTCCTTTGTCTCATCACTTCCGACAAATTGTTCTTTGTTGAAGATGCTACTGAAGCTGGAATTCAAAACCACCTCTTTGAGAGTGATCACTCCCTGGGGGTCTCTGTGTGTGTATAACGTGTGTGTGATGATAAACTTCTGTTTCCCTGTTAACTCACCTTTTGTTCCAGGAAGCCATCCCAGCTAAAACCTGTGAAAAGGAGTTTTCCAACCCTACAAGCCCATGACATTTACTCACATCCTCCCTCCCTCCGCTCAGCTGCCCCAGTCCGGAGGTGGCAGGGGAGAAGGCCTGGGCAGGGGATCTTCAGCTCCAGGTCTGGCAGAGAGCAGAGGCGGTGGACAGAAAGATGGCTCCTGGCAGGACGGTTCCCATTCACCTGGGCTGCTTCCTCTCCTTCCTGGCATGGCTCCTGGAAGGTTCCCTGCTGGACTCCGGCTTACCATAATTCTGGAAGCCCCCTCAGCCATCAACTCTCCAGTGTTTTTCAGAGGACTGCCCTCCCTGGTCCAGATTGCCCGTTGGACAAGGCAACCCCTCATGATTCTGCCTCTGGTCCATGAGAGACACTCCTGCCTCCTTGTTCTGACAGACAAACCAGGGCCAGTGGGCCGTTCTCCACCCACCCACCCACCCAGCTCCACTACCCAAATAGCCAGAGCTGCTCTTGCCATGGGGATGTCTCTGGGGCGGCAGATCCCGGCGCCACTTGCTCATGCCTTTCCAGGTTGCACCAGGCTTCTCTCCACGGCAGGGGACACATTTTTAAGCTCCCTTAGGGTCCCAGGGATTCTTAGGGTGCTTGGGGCTGGACCTACCATCCATCCGGACCCTTCCTCCAGGAGAGGGGGTGGTAGTATGACAGTGGATGAGGCTTGCTCCACAGACGCCCACCCTGTTCTCCCACCATGTGCTCTTCCTCAAGCTCCTTCGAATATTCTGGCGGGGAAAGGGGGCTGGAGAGACAAGGGCAGGGGCCTGCCATCCTCTGTCCCATCAGCGCTCAGGCAGGAAGAGCTGCCTTCTAGCAGCCTCTGACAGCATCTTCTCTAAATATAAAATTGGGACAAAATGGTAACTCACATTTATTGAGCATTCACTGCGATAAGCACTTTGCAGGGATTAGCTCGCTGAATCCTCACAACCGCAGGAATTAGACAGCCTGTTGAGAAGCATTAACCCAACCCAAAGAGAGGCCCGGCTTCTGCCTGTGCCTGCTGGGAGGAGATCTCCAGACCTTGCAAGGTCCTGACCCATGAGAGCCTCGTTGTTTGTCTAAGGGCCTTGGCCCCTGGGCAGTCTAGCGATGTGGTTTACCATAAGCGCCTTGGGACACTTCATAACTGTTCTGACCTCCAGAGAAACAAAAAGTAAAGGTCAGCCCTGTAGCAGTATGTGTCCCAGTAAAATCTCTGGGCACCAAAGGCTTGGATGAGCTTTTGGCCCTGGGTGGCCACACTCTTGAGTATAGTCACAAGTCCTGGCTGAGGGGCGGTGGGGCACCCAGGGCTCCATGGGGTGAGCCAGGAGCTTCACCCAGACTTCACCCCGTCCCACTCAACCTTTGGCTGGTTCGAATTTGTGTCCTTTCACCGCAACACCTGTGACTGTAAATGTAGCACTTTCCTGAGTTCTGTGAGAATTATCAAATGTTGTGGGGCCCTGATTCATAACCAGCTGGTCTGAAGTGGAGGTGGTCGAGCTTGTGGCTGATCTCTAGGGTGAGGGTGTCTTGTGGGGACTGTGCCCTTTGTGCAATTTTCAGAACTCACTGCAGATGCTGTCATGATCTCTGCCTTACAGACAGGGAAGTGGGTGCTAAGATGCTTCCTTGACCTGCCAAATGCCAGACAGGCAGATTCAGCACAAACTCCTATGTAATCTATAATTTTAAAAACTTAACCCTAAATCCATGGGTCACAGTGATCCCAAGCAGTGTTTCCTACAAGTCTAGAC
Organism: Loris lydekkerianus; assembly: GCA_963574355.1. Classification (NCBI taxonomy): domain Eukaryota; kingdom Metazoa; phylum Chordata; class Mammalia; order Primates; family Lorisidae; genus Loris; species Loris lydekkerianus. The sequence goes on along the minus strand of CAUYPK010130982.1, from coordinate 18,802 downwards.
CTAACCAGGGGAGAATGGGAAGAAGAGGAGACTACGGGTTGTAGAATGGCGTCCCTTCCACAGCCACACCTCCTCCCCTAGGGCAGAGGAGAAGGAGGATTCTTCTAGGTGGTCCACACCCCACATCCTCCAAAGACCAGTGTCAATTCTCGGAGATGGGGGCATCCTTGATGGGGAAAGGGATGTGAAGAATTTCTCGGAGAGGTCCCTCGCCAGGTAGAGGCAGCTAGCTGAGACTGAGACTGAGCTAGGACTGGGACTGAGAGACGACACTAAATATAGCTGATCTGCCACGTAGCAATTGAAAACCAGCAGAGGAGGTGAGGGGCACAAACGCATGTCTGCTACATGTGTGCTCCCCACCCACGTCCTCTGCCCCCAGTAGAACAAGGGTCAGTAGGGCGCGGCCCACAAGCCAAACTGGCCCCCTGCTTGGTTTTATAAATAACGTTTTCTCGTAACATGTGCATATTTACATGTAATCCACAGCTGGTTTCTCATTAGATTGGCAGAGCTAAGTAGCTGTGATGGAAACTGCAGCCTAAAAAAGTTCACACCTGTAGTCCCAGCATTCTGGGAGGCCAAGGCTGGTGGATCACCTGAGCTCAGGCGTTCGAGACCATCCTTAGCTAGAGTGAGATCCTCCCACCCCCACGTCCCATCTCTAAAAAAAAAGAAACACAGCTGACATCATGGAGGGCACCTGTAGTCCCAGCTACTTGGGAGGCTGAGGCAAGAGGATTGCTTGAGCCCACGAGTTTAAGGTTGCTGAGAGCTGTGATGCCAGGGTGACAGAGGAGACTCCGTCTCAATAAATAAATAAATAAATAAGTAAAATCTTTACCATCCAGTCCTTTATGGATGTTTGCTGACCTCTGCAGCAGAGGATCAGATTTTTCTTTTTGAACTTAGAGGTAGTCAGGTGACCTGCCTCAACCAGCAAGAGGTGAGCAGAGTGCTGTGGGGAAGCCTTAAAAGCTCAGTCTGGGCTTTGTTTCCCGTTCCTTCTAGGAGAGGCTGCTCCTTTATCCTGGGTCCTGGGTGCACCTCAGCTTCCATAAACCTCCCCACAGGTGAAAATGTTGTGGGTGGAAATGCATTTAATACAGACTAACTCGTCGAAGGTCACACTCTGCCCACCTCAAATGTGCTCCCAATACTTATGTTACCCCACAGTTGGGCAAAATCACCTCCCACAAAACCTACTTGATAATACAGTGTAGGATTCATTGACTACCACACTGCGAATGAGAACACAGCAGATTCCAGGTATAGGTTCTACTAAACGCACACACTTTCACACCGTCCTAAAGGAAGTTGGGGACTATCTTAGTGTCCTTGGGATAAAGGACTGAGATGGTCCTGTGACCTGCCAAAAGCCAGACAGGCAGATTTTCACAAATACAAGCATTTCAACATCTAACTGGTGGAATGGGTGGTGCCCATAGCTCAGTGGGGAGGGTGCCAGCCACATATACTGAGGTTGGCAGTTTGAACCCGGCCCGGGCCTGCTAAACAACAAAGACAACTATAACTAAAAAAATAGCCAGGCATTGTGGCGGGTGTCTATAGGTCCCAGCTACTGGGAAGGCTGAGGCAAGAGAATAATTCGAGCCCAAGAGTTTGAGGTTGCTGTGAGCTGTGATGCCACAGCACTCTACTGAAGGCCATATAGTGAGACTCTGTCTCAAAAATAAATAAAAAACAAACTGGTGGAACTTTAAAATGTTTTGAGTCTTTCTTAAGTGAATGTGATTCTGAGACTGAGTCGCCTGCACAGGCAGCTGCAGCCTTCATTTCTGTGTTATAGACCATCAGCCTCTTTCCTTAGTTCTGTGGTTTTCCAAATTGGCATAAATGACTAAAGGACGCCACGGAGGGCCCTTGCCTCTGAACTGCCGACCTTTGCTACAGATGAACTTCCCTCTTCCTCTCCAGGACTCTGTGATTTTCATGTTGCCTAAGACTGAGGGCTAAATTCACACTTTTAAATTGGGAAGGAAGGGCGGCACCTGTGGCTCAGTGGGTAGGGCACCGGCCCCATATACTGAAGGTGGCGGGTTCAAACCTGGCCCCGGACAAACTGTAACAAAAATATAGCCAGCTGTTGTGGTGGGCGCCTTAGTCCCAGCTACTTGGGAAGCTGAGGCAGGAGAATTGCCTAAGCCCAGGAACTGGAGGTTGCTGTGAGCTCTGATGTCACGGCACTCTACTGAGGTTGACAAAGTGAGACTCTGTCCCTAAAAAATAAAGAAAGAAAGAAATTGGGAAGGAAATTAAAACAAGCTGAGTGGAAAAGAAAACAAACTGTAACTAATTAAATTGCTGTAACTCATAAACCAAACTTGTCTGGAAAATGTTATGATTCCATTAGGTTTATTTGTTTTCTGCCAATATAAGCAAGACTCTAACTTTGAACTTGAGAGCACTGGTCCCCGTTCCTTCAGAGTCTGTGTTACCCGAGTGGCTATTCTCAGCTTTGTGTATGAATAAAGTCTTCTAAACTGGATTCCTATCCTTTTTATTATTTCAGGTTGACAGGCTGCCAGAACAAAGTACCACAAAATGGGTGGCTTAAAACAACAACAATGTCTTCTCTCACAGTTCTGCAGGCCAGAGTCCAAGATCAAGGTGTTGAAGGCTCTAAGGGAGGACTCTGCCTTGCCCTTTCCAGCTCCTGGTGGTGGCTGCAATCCTTGGTGTTGTTTGGTGTGTGGCTGTATCACTCCCAGCTCTGCCTTTATCTCCACACAGACACTCAGCATGAGCTAAATTAAACCTTGTTCATGGAGAGCCATGGGGACCTGGGGGTCACCTGCACCATGGCACAATGCAGCCTGGACTGCCGCTGCTGAATGCAAAGCAACACCAAAGAAAGGCGGGCTGCGGCCTCACACGCGTGGGGCAGGCGAGGGCACCACGGGTAGGCAGAGGCAGCAGCGGGGTGCCGCATGCTCGGTGGAAGGGGCTGTGGAAAGTTTGCTTCAGAATAATTTGAAACGGTTTGATTCCCCCACCAGCACTCTCCTTTTATTTATTTGTTTTTCTAATGTCAATCACAATTTTAAGAATCAAAATGTGAGCTGTAGGTTGGGACTCTCTAGGATGAAGTAGAGGCCACCTGAGTTTCTGTGACTTGCAGAAGCTGCCTGGATGCCCCCTGCCCAGCCCCACCTGGACAGTAGCCCCTTATCCTCGTGGTTCCCAGCTCCGAACTAAAGCCTGCTGCCAGCACTGTGTCATCCATAGCTGTGGACCCCGCTGGAGACCAGAAGTGTGGTGGTAGGGGAGACTGTAAGTCTGCCCGAATATACATACAGATTTCCCCGGGCAGGTAGGTGCCCAGCTTTTTGTGATGAGGGTAAAATTCTTCTTGATTTTCTGATTATCCAGAGGCTGATTGTGTAGTTTTCTTTTTTTCCTCTGAGACAGAATCTTGCTTTGTCACCACAGTAAAGTGCTGTGCTGGCACAGCTCACAACAACCTCAAACTTTTGGGCTCAAGCCATCCTCTTGCCTCAGCCTCCCAAGTAACTGGGACTACAGGTGCCCCCACAACACCCAGCTATTTTTAGAGACAGGGTCTCGCTCTTCTTGCTCAGGCTGGTCTCAAACTCCTGAGCTCAGGCAATCCTCCTGATTGTGTAGGTGTTTGCAGAGTAGCTTTCTAGGTACTGGGGGTGATGTTGGGTGGGCATTTAACAATGGAAGGTGCTGAACTTGGGGTGGTGGTGCTCCCATGTACTTATTGGGGGAGCACCTTTCAGAATATGCTGCAATGTTAAAACCCTCCTTACGGCCCATAGCTCAGTGGGTAGGGTGCCAGCCACACATACCCAGGCTAGCAGGTTTGAACTCAGCTGAGCCAGCTAAACAACAATGAAAACTGCAACAAAAAAAGTAGCTGGGCGTTATGACCGATGCCTATAGTCCCAGCCGCTTGGGAGGCTGAGGTAAGAGAATCGCTTAAGCCCAAGAATTTGAGGGTGCTGTGAGCTGTGATGCCATAACACTCTACTGAGAATGACAGTGAGACGCTGTCTCAAAAAAAAAAAAAAAAAACACCCCCAAACCCTCCTTGTGAGGACGGGAGGAAGGCGCCTTTCAGAGCTTCCCTTCACTGTTGCACATCACTGCAGGGTAAACGTCCTCTCCCCTCCTCCCTTTAATGTCCTTCATGCCCTTCCTCCTCCAGTCACCCTGCATTCCCCTCCTGAGACTGGGCTGGTCAGCTTAATGAGCCTCACCAATTTGCCATCAGATAGATGGAGAACCATTATCTGCCTGTTTAACGACCATATTTCTTCCTTTCGATGAGGGCTCAATATCTCTCTCATGAAATATTGCTTGGAGAGCCCCCAGTCCCAGACTTGGAGTACCAAGCAATTACTCAGCACTGATTCTGGAGCCATGGCAGCTGGGTGACAGCCGCCTCTCTGTCTCCATGGGCTGATTAGTGATCGGAAGCGGGGCAGGCTTCCATCTTACCAGAGATTAATGCTTCTGCCTGGTTCCTTTCTGGGCGTTGGTGAAGCTGTTCTCTTCCTGTTCTGATGTCTAGAGCTGTGGGTCTCTGTGCTCTCACACTGGGGGCCCAGATGGCCTGCAGCCTGGAGGCAGGCAGTTCAGCTGGACAGACCATGGTGCTGACCTACAACAACCACAGCTTCAGTTCCCATCAGGTCACGCTCTAGTTGAAAAGAGATAAATAGAGTCGGACGCAGCGGGTCTATTCTTTGGATGGGCTTCCTCCTTTTTAGTTGCCAATTTAAGCAGGCCCTTTATTGACCCCAAAGCAGGTCTCCCCAGATCCATCCCCCAAGAGGCCGCCCTGAGGCCACTCATGCCCAGTTCCTCCTTGCTGGTCCTGTCCCTCCCTCTGGCCTCCTCCTGTGAGGGCCCTCTGAGACCCATCTGCGTCTGTTAGGCCAGGTGTGCGCAGAGGGGTGGTGGAAGGGAGCTTCCAGCAACACGGTTGACCAGGTGGACCTGGGTTTTTCTCTCCCCTCTTCACACACAAAGATGAACAGCACAACATCAACCACCACCAAATGGTTTTTATTCTTTGTAATGCTTATTTCTTTTTTAGACTATAAAAGTATATGTTTATTTTATATTAGAGAAGGGGAAGAGAGTGGGGAAAAGAAATGAGAAAAAGAGAGGAAAGCAGACAGCAGGGAGTGAGAGGGGGAGACAGAAAGGGGTGAGAGGACGGAGTGGCATCCCAGAGTCAGGAAGGAAGAAGGCCAGCCACCACAATTTCTTTTATTTTTCTTGAGGCAGAGTCTCACTTGTCACCCTGGGTAGAGTTCTGTGGTGTCACAGCTCACAGCAACCTCACACTCTTGGATTCAAGTGATCCTTCTCCCTCAGACTGTTAAGTAGCTGGGACCGCAGGTGCCCACCACAACGCCCAGCTAGTTTTAAAGACAGGGTCTCGCTCGTACTTAGTTCCAGACAGGGTCTCACTCTTACAAGACTCTCCTAGACAGGGTCTCGCTCTTCACAGCTTAAGAAGCTGTGATTCCTAAGGCCAGGATGCAAAGCGTTTCCCAAATGCCGCCCTACACAATTAGTCAACCAAAAGCTGAGGACCTCTGCAAAAGAGAGAGCAAGAGCTAATATGCCTAACACACGGAAGGAAGCGTTTAGGTTATAGATAACAGACTTTCCTAGAGTGCTGGGGACCCACAGTACAGGTGAATCACCAAAGGAAAACATTTACTCTCCTTTATGAGTGATCTTGGGGAAACAGAAAAAACAAGGACAAGCACCTTCCAACTGAATCTTGAACTCCTGACGCTCAAGCAACCCACTGACCTCGGCCTCCCAGAGTGCTAGAATTACAGGAATGAGCCGCTGCACCAAATGTTTTTAAAATGAATATTCACGCTTGGAAGAAGGAGAGGGAAATCCTCAGAGTGGGAACTGGACAGTTACAGCCCAGGTGGACACCTAACAGTCCTCGACTTTCAGGATGAGGTTAAAGTTCTGATGTGGGAACAGGACATGAGTTTTCCAGCTTACTCAAATTGATGGGGCTGGAATGAAGCCTCCCACTTAAAATCTGGACCTACAGATTGCTGCCCTAAAAGTGGTGCAAAAGGGGGCTGGAAAAACTTCCCCTATTGGACCAGAAACTTAAGGACTTGGATAGAGGGAAAAAACCCAAAAAACAAGAAACCAAACAGCTAGGTGTGATAAATCAAAGCTCTAGACATGTGCCAAAAATGGAGCAGAGGGTGCGGTTACAGTTAGAGGCTCAGGAAGCCGAGCCATGAAAATAACATAAAAACCGGTCTAGAAACATCTACGCTTCTGCATCTTGGCAGAAGCAATTATGAAAGCTCCCCACAGAGGCCGTCTCATCAACTAGAGCACACTGGCCTCCCACAGGGCAGTGGTAAACACTCCTAAAATAAGTTCTCATCAAAAAATATGACAAACATGAACAAGCCACCTTGAGAGGGAGCCAGTAAAAGTTGCAAAAGGAGAATTAGCTCCCTGATGCCTGAAATTCACAGAACATCTGAAGGTGACTTAAAAGGGTAGTTAAAATGATGTAGGAGATAAAAGAAAAATCGTAAGAATAGGATATTTTGAAAAGAGAGTAAGCAGTCCTGAAAAATGATTGAAATTAGAAACTAAATTTATGAGACAAATGGCAGAGTTGAGAGCACCAAAAAGAGAATTAAAGAAATGGAAGATAAACAGAAGGAAATCCTCCAAAATGAAGCACAGAGATAAAAAACATGAAAATACAAAAGTACAAAAAGAAAATATGAAAGTGTAATAAAGAAAAGTGGAAGGTAGAATGAATTGGTTGAACAAAGACATCGGGAGAGACCAATCGAAATGTAAAATGACCAGGTGAGGAATGAGTCATCAGAGTGAAGTGTCACATGATCCCAACAGGATACACAAAAAATACACACCTCGTCACGATGGGGGGAAACTAAAGGACCAAGAGATCGTAAAAGAAACCAAAGGGATACGGCTGTCTCCCTAAAAAGAAAGGACAGAATTCTCAGCATCATCAGGGGATCCCAGGAGATGTTGCTATAATATCTTCAAAGTACTGATGGAATATATTCGTTAACCTAAAAAGCGCATCCAGCTAAACTACCACCCCAAAGTGAGGATTATAAAAGGGATATTTTCAGATAGAGATAGTTTACTGCTCCTGGGTCTTGCCTGAAAGACCTAGTAAGAGATTTGCTTCAGTTGGAGTGGAAATTAAATCCAGAAGGATTTAAATGATAGTCAACCTAATAAACAGTGTTATAAACAATAGTAATAATAATGGCAGTGAGTCAGAAAGGTTAAAAGCAAGTGAAATGAATACGCTAGCCAGTAATAATACGCAAGATGGGAAGAAGAAATTAGAGAAAAGATTTAATAGATGTTAAGTCCAAATATATCAGTTAAGTCAAAATATGTCTGTAATTATAATAATAATAAGTGTATCAAATTTGCCTGTTAACTGACAGAGACTGACTGGATGGGTAAAATCTATCAAAAGTTTTAAGATACAAATAAATCCAAGCAACACAAAAAGGCTGAAAATAAAGGATGAAAAAAGATGCGTACAAAAGAAAGCTGGTATAGCAATATTAATACCAAAGGCGTCATTAAGATAAAAAGTAAGTCTACCCTCAATAATAAAAGGATCAATTTTTGAAGAAAGTATACTAATCCTATGCCCCTAGGCATCTATTTGGTCTCAACTACTGAAAACAAAACTGAAGAGGAAACCAACAATTTATAATCATAGTGAAAAATTTTAACATATTTTTGTCAGAAAACCTTAGCTTCAGTTAGTAAGAATATGGAAGATTTGAACCACACAACTAACAATTTTGACTTAAACATACACAGGAACGGAATATTCTTTTCAAATAATCTGACACCTAAAACTTAAAAGAAGTTTCAGTAAATACCAGAGAGTTGATGTACATATTACCTCCTCTGACACTAAATTTAAAAAATGAGAAAGCTCAAATATTTGGAAGCTAAAAACCACATTTCTAAATAATTCAAAAGATAAATAATAATAAAAATAATCAAATATTTAGAACTAAACGGCAGGGGAAGGACTGTTTACCCAAACATGGGATAGTGGAAGCAGTAATAAGAATAACTTAAAGCACTCATTAGAAAGTGATAATGAAAATTAATAAAGTAAGCTTTCTTCAAAAGAAATGAGAAAAAATTCCATAAAAATCCGAAAAGCATACAAGAAAGAAAATAATAAAGATAGAAATTAATGAAACAGAAAATATACAAAAGAACAAATTAGCAAATGGAAAGTTGATTCTTTCGGAATTCTTTCAGAAAAATACAGAGCAGACTGCAAACAACTTTATGTCAAAAAAAAATTTAAACGGATGAAATAGGAAAATGCATCAAAAGACAGAAATTATCAAAACTATCTCAAAAAATAATAAAATACCCATAAGCATTAAGAACATTAAATCCTCACAAATCTACTTGCAAAGAAATCACCAGGTTGGACAGTATTCCAGAGAAATCTTACCCAGTCGTGAAAGTGCACATAACCCCTATCAGATACAAATTGTTCCATAGACATTTCTTGGGGTGGGGCAGAAGAGTTCCTCAGCTTTTTTTTTATAAGGGTGGCATAAATGTTGATGCAAAAAGCAAGCAAGAATGATACCCATAAGGAAAATATGAACACGAATAAACAAATCCTGTATCAAAATTAGCCAGCCAAATCAAAGAATCAATATATAAATACTTCATCATGAACACAAGGAGTATGAAGACAGTTGAACACTAAAATGTTTGCTAAAGTAATTCACCCCGTTCAGATATTGAAGCAGAAGCCCCACATGATTATCTTATTAGATGTAAGGAGAGTGTTCAATAAAATGTAATATCCACTCCTGATTAAAAAAAAAAATGCTCAGCAAACAAAAATAGAAATGTTCAAACAAAAATAGAAATGTTCTTAAATCAGTCAGAAACATCTTCCAGAACTCTACCAAAAAATGTACGCCCAAAATGTGTACAACTATTATATATCAAAAAAATGTTAGTTTCAACGTAGACTCTCAGACCAGTCAATGAACCTTTTATGTTCTGCCATACAAGAAAAAGCATCCTACTTAGGATACGACATCAGAATTATTTTCTTTAGAGTCAAGAACAAAATAAGTATGCCTGCTTCATCATTTCAATGCAATATTTTACTGAGATCTTCAGACAACGCAATAAACAATAAAAATTACTTAGGTATTTGGCTGTATTTAATTGATAACAATGCAAATTAATAGTAACAAACAAAATGAGTAATTTTTTTTCCTGCATGTGAGATATTTGGAGGGGCCCAGGCACTAATGTTTCACAAGGTTGTCTAGCGACCTACCCTCCATCTATCACAGTAGCCATTGTTTTACCTTCCCTGGACTGCAGTTCTCACCTCCTGGTCCATCACAGCCGCCACCATGCCCCACGCCTGGCAGTAGAGTGGGGAACGTGAGGAAGAACCTGCCCCTTCCTTTGAAGACACATCTGGAAGCTTCACCCAACACTCCCCCACAGCCTGTTGACTACACATTGGTTTTGTGGACATCTTAGCCACAGGGAAGTGGGAAAACATAGTGTTTGTCCCAGGCAGTCACCTGTCCAGCTAAAAATGGGAATCTCTATTTGAATCTATAGTCTTTATGCTGGGTTTGGAGCACAAAACTTCTCAAACCCTTAGAATTTTCTGAATGATGGGAGCGCCTCTTGTTATTTATATGAGCCCCATGGACCACGCCTGAATTTATGCTAACGAGGTAATTCTGATGGGGTCCCCAGATGGTTTCACGATGCGGACTGGTCACCAGACAGACCAGGCACATGAGTAGGGGATTAGCCCTTCAGCTCCAAACCCTACCTCTGGGGCAGGGAGAGGGGGCTGGAGACCAAGTATGGTCACCAATATCCATCAGCTTAACCCGTCATGTCTACATGATGAAACTTTGATAAAAACTCTTGAACAGCCCGGCTTGTGGAGCTCCTGCGTTGGCGTATACACCAAGGTGCTTGGAGGATGGGAAATCCAGAAGCAGTGTGGAAGCTCTGATGCCGTCCTCTTCCCCACACTTTGAAACCATCCTTGTAGGGTTACCAAGAATTACATGCCAGGTCCTGGACAGAAACGTAGATATAATTAAGCATCAATCAGTCTGCACTTCAGCCCACTTTCTTATAAGTGCTTATTAACTGAAAGTCACAGCATTAGAGACCGACCATTCACGTGTCTGTAGAGAGGATCCCTGACATTAGAATCATAAGGCTTTTGTTTAAAAATTGCTTAAGATGGCTCGGCTCCTATAGCTCAGTGGCTAGGGCACTAACCACATACACCAGAGGTGGCAGGTTCGAACCTGGCCCAGGCCAGCTAACCAACAATGACAACTACAACAACAAAATAGCTGAGTGTTGTGGTGGGTGCCTGTAGTCCCAGCTACTTGGGAGACTGAGGCAAGAGAATCGCTTAAGCCCAAGAGTTTGAGGTTGCTGTGAGCTGTGATGCCATGGCACGCTACCCAGGGTGACATAGTGAGACTCTGCTTAAAAAAAAAAAAAAAATTGCTTAAGATGTTTTTTAGATCCTGAGTTCCAGTGGAACTGCTGAAGAACCCCGCAGAGCAGCCAAATCAGCCTGAGAATGCAATTTCTCCCGCTGCCCATCCCCTGAGTTAATCCTGCACGCTTCAATGAACCAGTGACCTCCACACTTGAGTCTACTCCAAACCCTGAAAACTCCTTAGCCCCAGACTCCTCCCAGAGGCAGATTTGAAGTTTCCTCCTGAGGACTTCGTGTGACTGGTGATAAAGCCTCTTTCTCTGCTGCAGCTCAGCGTCTCAGCATGCTGACTTCAGGTGCACTGGGTAATAGTTGCACAGTGCAGCAAGCTAGCCAGGAGTTATGCCCCTCCTGGTCATTTTCCTGTGGCTCAGCACCCCCTTACCATTTTGGCTGTTCCTGAGACAAGCCCAAGTGGCTGCCTGGCTCCTCTGAGTCAGGGGCCCTCTCTGGAGCATCCCTCGCTGGTGGGGCATCACATCAGAGACATCTCTGGCCAGCGCTCTCAGCATGGCTGGAACCCCTTTCCCTTCCAGGAGGTGGTGAGATCGAGGACAGAATTCTCATGAAGGGGATTAATGCCTTTATTAAAGAGGCCTCAGAGAAGCCCCTCACCCTTCCTGCATGTGATGATGCAGCAAGGAGATGCCGTCTATGCACCAGGAAGAGGGTCCTCACCAGACGCTAAGTCTGCTGCCTCCTGATCTCGGACTTCCCAGCCTCCAGAACTGTGAGAAATTAATTTCTGTTGTTTATAAGCCAGGCAGTCTATGATACTTATTATAGCAGGCCCAGGGGCCTGAAACAGACACCCAGTTGGTGTCGGAAACCAGTGAATTGGTTGTGGTTGGAAAAACATATTCAGTGTCGGAAAAGACAGAACACATTTGGTATCAGAGAAAAGATTAACATAGTTGGTGTCAGAAAACACCATAGACTATTGCTATAGAAGGAGTGGAATAGATACCCTGTTTCCCTGAAAATAAGACATCCTCCAAAAATAAGACCTACTTACAGGAAAGATAAGACGTCCCCTGAAAATAAGACCTAGCACATCTTTGGGAGCAAAACTTAATATAAGACACTGTCTTATTTTCAGGGAAACAAGGTAATAAGGGACAAATAAGAATACCGTGTGAGCTATAGAGGACTAAAAGGGAAGAAAAAAGTCACTATTTGAAGCCAAAAAATCTACAGACTACTAAATAAGAGGTCAGCAAGACTGCTAGATAAAAGAATAATGTATTAATGCCAAAAATAGGAGTGTTTCTCTGTATCATCAGTCACCAATTAGAAAGCAAAATTAAAAGAAAAGGAAATCCCACTTACAATGACCGCAGCATTATAAAGTACCTGGGAATAAATCTGGCAAAAGAAATGCTAATACTGAAAATTATATTTTAAAAAAATTCCTAAATAAATGGAGGCTGCACTATATTTATAAGTGAGAAGATTCAATATCCTAAAGATGTCGACTTTCCCCCAAGTTATTCTATGAATTCAATGCAATTTTGTTTGCAATCCCTTGTATGCATATAAAAATGTAGGAGGGCAAGAATTGCCAGCACAATTTTGAAAAAGAAGCATGAGACTTGCCCTTCCAGATGTACGTAGTTACTAAAAGCTGCATTAGCTGTAGTCGTAGTAAGACAGTGAGATGTGGATCCGCAGCAAAGAGGGAATGGCCAGAATGCAGAAGCCAGAAGCAGATGATGATGAGTTTGTGGGAACCTGATAAAGGACAGATACCTGCACAAATCAGTGGGAGAAAGAACGACCCCTATAGTAAATGATGTCAGGATACACAGCTATCCACATAGGAAACCATAATTAATACTTACCTTACACTACCCATGAACATGAGTTCCAGGTAAATCAAAGACCTAAATGTGAAAAAGAAAATTTTAAAAAACATTTAAAACCCTTAAAATATAGGAGAATGTTTTTATAATATTGTGATAGAGAAGGATTGCTGAAGATCCCCAAATCACAAATTATGTAGAATAAGGTAAATATATTTGACTATTATGAAATGTAAACCCTCTAAAGTAAAGGCCAGGTATGGTGGCTCACACCTGTAATCCTAGCACTCTGGGGAGCTGAGGCAAGTGGATTGCTTGGACTCAGGAGTTTGAGACCAGCCTAAGTAAGAGCGAGACCCTGTCTCTACTAAAAGTAGAAAAAGCTATCCAGGCATGATGGTCCATCCCTGTGGTCTCAGCTCTCAGGAGGCTGAGGGAAGAAGATTGCTCAAGCCCAAGAGTTTGAGGTTGCTGTGAACTATGAGGCCACAGCACTCTACCCAGGGCAATAGAGTGGAACTCTGTCTAAATAAATAAATAAATAAAACATTTAAACTAAAAAGATAATGTAAAAAGTAAAAGGACAAGCTGCGTTCTGGGAGATGTTTTAAAATCACCGCATTGCCTGATAAATACTGGGTGGACAAATGGATGGATGAGTAAATCAAGAAAGAATCATTTTTTAAATTCTTCTATCTATCCTGGCAATAGGAAGGAATCCTGGGTATTTGTTACTGTATTAAAACACAGCATATTTGGTATAAAATTTGAGGTAGAGTAAGGCCAACGGGTCAGGAGACAACTGCCATTGAAAAGATAGTTTATGACTCACAGTTCCTGCAGAGGAAATATGTGTTATGCCATGAGGGGCCACATGGGGCAGCACTGGGTCATTCACAAGGCAGAGGGAAAGGAGGGAACAGTAGGAAAGTATTTTATTGTGGTTTCTGCACAAAGGAGTGGGCAAGGTAGAGTAAGCAGGCTTAAACTACCAGTTTGAATATTTGCAGTGTGTACTGTGGCACAGGGGCTGCCCCTAGCTGTCTGCTACCTGGAGGTGTTTGGAGGGTAGGCTCTGGATCGGTCAGTTTGTGTTTTTAAAATCACACCCTAAAACAGCGTTTTTCAGCTTTTTGCATCTCATGGGACACTTGAACCTATCATTAAACTTCCGTGGTACATTTAAATTATGTTGATCAAAAAAAGAATATGCTGACTTGTGCCCGTGTTCAGTGGTTAGGGCACTAGTCATATGCACTGGGGCTGGTGGGCTCGAAACTGGCCTAGGCCTGATAAACAACATTGACAATAATAATAAAAGAAAAAAAAAACAACAGCCTAGCATTGTGGTAGGTGGCTGTAGTTGCAGCTACTTGGGAGGCTGAGGCAAGAGAATCGCTTAAGCCCAAGAGTTTGAGGTTGCTGTGAGCTGTGACGCCACAGCACTCTAGCCTAGGGGTAACAGAATAAGACACCATCTTAAATATATATATAAATATATACATATTTAATATATATATATATATATATATATATATATATATATATATATATATATATACATGCTTACTGTGCTTTGAACATCTTTCAAAAATAACTTACTTGATGATCTTGAAAAATTCAACCATGGCACACTGGTTGAAAATCACTCCCCTAGGAGTGATTTCCTCCTGAAAGGGGGTGTGGGTGGGGAGGTGGGGTGGGAAGGCCTAGGCAGTGTGACCTAGGCGTTTCCCAGGGTTGTCCAGAACAAGGCATGCCCAGCATGGTTAATCCAGTGACACCGGTGACCGCTTCTCTACCCCAATCCTTTTTGTTGTCCCTTCCCGGGGAACAGCTGCTCAGTCGGCAGCCTCAGGAAAAGAAGATGAAATTAAAGTGTCAAAACCAAGAATTTATTTTTGTTTGTCCCTGGTGTTTGTCACTTGGCACACAGGCCTAGCACAGCAGGCCTGAGCTAGTTCATCCCCTTCGCCTGCTTTGTCTGATGGGAAGAAGAGGCTGCCCTCCCCCCAGACCGGCCCCTCTGATTTGGACCAGCCACATCTCCTCCCACGTTCCTCACACACCCAGCCTGGTTCGCTGCCCAAATGTTCTGTAGCCAAGCTCTCTACATGAGCAAAGTAACATCCCATTTGTATGTGTGAAAATCTACCCCAGACTAATCTCATAGTAGTGATTTTAGGATAGTCAAATGCCAACCCAGCTGCTAAGTTCTCCCTGGGTGTGGAGATCCAAGCCAGACATGCACAGCTGTGGCCTGCGATGCCCCAGAGCTCCCAGGAGGTTCTTCTCTGGCCTCCAGTCAGGAAAGCCCCGGTGCTGAATCTACCTGCTCAGCTTTGGACCCAGGCTGGGCTTGAAAACATTGTTCATTCCACCGAAATCATGAGTTCCTGTTACACAGGGGGCACTTCCTGGGAACCCAGGTGGCAGTTAACACAGTCCCCGTCCTCAGTAGCCTGCAGTCCAGAACCAGACAGAAAACAGACAATCTGACATGGAAGGAGCAGGACTGATTTGCAGCCCCTGGTACAAAATGAAAACGCAGGGTCCATGCTCAGAAATTACTAAGAATTTCAAGTCAGTGACTGTGCAGCATCCAGCCATGCATAGGTCCTCCCTGGAGGCTCCGGAAGGAGGCCTGGGAGGCTGGGGAGGCTGGGGAGTGTGCAGAGCTGCGTGCAGCCAGGCAGGGGGCGAAGGGACACTTTAGTGCAGGGATAAGGAGACACTTTAAAAAATCTGTTACACCAAAGATAATGTCAGGGTCTTGAAAATGAAATGCTGTTGCCAGGCAGGACAAGGTTGGGCCAGGGTCAGGCCACGTGAGTAATCCAGGCAGACAGCAACCCCTGAAAGCAGAAGGAAGAGGCTTCGGCTTCCTGCGGCTGTGTGAGCAGCTCTGTTTAGCAGGAGCAGAATGGCAGGGGGCCCTGGGACAGTGGGTCAGTAACAAGTCACCCCGCCATTTAGCAGCTTGAAGCAACACACCTGACTGTCTCACAGTTTCTGTGTCCAGGAACCCAGTGTGGCTCAGTGGGGGGGCCTCTGCTGCAAGGACTCTTGCAGGCTGCAGTCAGGGTGTTGATGGCAGGGAGGAATTGCCATTTGTGTGGCTGTTGGAATCCAAGTCTTCTTTGGAGGTGGCCAGAGTCCCCCCACCACGTGGGCATCTCCAAGGTTGACCTCACAACACAGCTGCTGGCTTCCCTCAGAGCAGAGAGAGGAGGAGGGGGCAGTCATAGCCTGTGCATAGCCTAATCCATACTGTTTTTACGAGGAGTGAGTCATCAGGTCCAGACCCCATTTGTGGAGAAGGAATCACATCAGTTCACTGAGCTTGGCCAGTCACCTGGGCCGGGATGCGGTATTCAGTGATGTCATCAGACACTGAAGTGGGCAGTGCTGGGAAGGTGTGTTGTAGACGTGGCCACTGTTGTAGATGTGGTCCTCCACTGACTCTAAGCAAAAGAAAAGACCCTGGATAGTGTGGGTGAGCCTTCCCAACCAGCTGAAAGACCTTCAAAGCAATTTGAGGTTTCCTAGGGAAGGAATTCTGCCTTCAGACGGCAGAGTCAGCTCTTGCCCGAGTTTCCAGCCTGAGTCTGCTTTGCAGGTTTCAGACTTGCCAGCCGCACGATTGTGTGAGCCAATATGCACACATGCATCCTATTGGTTCTGTTCTCCAGAGCACCCTGACTGACATAGGCATGGGTATGGGAGCCAGGGGTCACAGGGGGCCGCCTGGAGGCAACCACAACAAAGGACCACAGACTACGAGGCTTGAGTAACAAATGCATGTTCTCATGGATCTGGAGGCTTGAAGTCCAAGATCAAGGTGTGGTCAGGACTGGTTTATTCTGAGGCGGCTCTCTTTGGCTTACTTCTGGTCTTCTCTCTGTGCCTGTGTCCTAATTTTTTCTTAGGAGGACACCCATCATGTTGGATTAGGGCCCAACCTAATGACCTCATTTTAACTTGATACCTCTGTAAAGGCCATATTTCTAAATAGTCTAATTCTGTGGTACTAGGGGCTAAGACTTCAGCATAGGAATGGGGAACAAAATTCAGGCTAGAACAGCTGTCAACACATAGGTAAAGGATGTTCTAGCTCAGGCTGCCATAACAAAATACTACAAAGAGTGGCTTTTTTTTTTTTTTTTTTTTTTTTTTTGAGACAGAGTCTCAAACTGTCATCCTGGGTAAATGGGTAGAGTGCCATGGCATCACAGCTCACAGTAACCTCAAACTCTTGGGCTTAAGTGATTCTCTTGTCTCAGGCTCCCAAGTAGCTGGGACTACAGGTGCCTGCCACAGTGCCCAGTTATTTTGTTGTTGTAGCTGTCATTGTTTAGCAGACTGGGTTATAACCTGCCAGCCCTGGCGTATGGCGCCCTAACTGCTGAGCTACAGGCACTGCCAGACAGAGTGGTTTGAAAAACAGAAATTTATTTCTCACAACTCTGAAAGCTGGAAGTCCAACATCAGGGTGCCAGCATGTCATGTTTTGGTGAGGGCTCTTTTCCAGGCTTTCAGACAGCCACCTTCTCGTGGCATCATCACATGGCAGAGAGAAAAAGGGAGACTGGGCTCTCTTATGTTTTTTCTTATAAGGGCACTAATCTCATCACAAGGGCCCACCCTTATGACCTCAGTGAACCTTAGTCACCTCCCAAGGGCCCTATCTCTAAATACCATTACCTTGGGAGTCAGGGCTTTAACATGTGAATTTTTTGTGGAACACCCGGGGGCTGCTGTGGTTCATGTGCAAAAGAGAGTTATTGTTGCCAGTCACTCTCAAGGTCAAGAGTATCCAGGCTTGCCACCAGCCCAACCAGGTGTTATCACTGCCACCAATGAGTCCGACTGCCTGGAAGTTAAGGTGTTGCTGGCTAGCTGGAGGGGAAGTGCTGGCCACAGGAGGTCGAGCATCTGGAAGCCCTAGAGCTTATTGGCTTAGGGATCTCTTAGGGATCTCTGCAGTGGACCTTATTTCAGGGCATTCATATCCTTGGATTCGCTAGCTCTGGACCTTCTGCAGCAGCCAAGCTGTCAGGTTGGGCAGGGCAACCCCACAGACCTCTTCTGACCATTGGTGTGACCATATAGTTCCTGTGCCATCAGCTGCTGCAGGCCCCTCCTGGAGAGCACTCCTGCTTGGATCTATTGATTGTCCTGGCTTTACCTTTTGGTGAGGGAGAGGCCCCTCTGGTGTTCAGATGAGGGAGCCTCTCTGGTGCCTGTTAGCCATTTACTGTGTGCCACTGCCTAGGAGCCCAGGTGCAAGGTGATGGACCAGGGCAGGCTGTCAAAACCCTCAGAAATGCCAGACCTGCATGCAGAAGCGAGTGTGTATGGGTGGGAAGCACAGACTCATGCATTCAGACACTGATGCTGTGAAGCTACTGTGTGCCAATCTTTGTCCTGAAATCGGTTTGCCAGACCTCACTGGAGCTGCATTCTGGACACTAATGGGTTAAAACAGTCCCAGGCCAGGTTCCACTGGGGCCCGTTCTTCTGGAATTAGTGTTACCTCGGTGCAGAGAGAACTTTGAAAAAAGTGTTGGCCAGATAATGGGCTGTGGCTAAAATAAAAACATCAGACCACGTGCATACAGAAGGGTCTTCAGACACGATGATAGCAGTACTCTCTCCTAGCCCATGGCAGCACGCCCCGAGGTCCCCAGTAGCGCCTGTACCCCTGAGCAGTACCAAACCCCGTAGGTACTAGACCTAAGTACCAAACCCCGTAGGTACTAGAACTAAGGCGGCTACTGAGTTAGTAAGGGCGGCAGCACAGACAGTGAATACACAGGTCAAAAATATGATTCAGGGGTGGGACGGCGTGAGATTTTGTCACACTGCTCAGAACAGTGTGTAAAAAACTTATGAATTATTAATTTCTGGAATTTTCCATTTAGCATTTTTGGACATTGGTTGACTACAGGTAACTGAAACCGTGGGTAACAAACTGTGGGTGACTGAAACCTCGGAATGTGAAATCATAGTTAACGGGGAACTCCTGCCTTTATTCCCCCAGGAATAGGTGTCTACTGACCTTGCTTATTTTTTTTTTTTTTTTTTCATTTCTTTATTTTTTATTGTTGGGGATTCATTGAGGGTACAATAAACCAGGTTATACTGATTGCATTTTTTAGGTAAAGTCCCTCTTACAATTGTGTCTTGCGCCCAAAAGGTGTGGCACACACCACAGCCCCACTCCCCTCCCTCCTTCCCTCTCTTTGCTCTTCCTTTCTGATTTCATTTCTTTTTTCCTTTTCTTTTTTTTTTTTAAGCAGGAACTCAACTGTATTGCGTCAAGCAGCCGCTTATATAGAGAGTGGGGAAGGGGCAGGGAAAGAAGGCGGGGGATGAGGTGCGTGACAGGGTTGGGCCA
>CAUYPK010130980.1:0-12977 GCA_963574355.1 Loris lydekkerianus | reverse complement strand
ACAGTTTTTCTTTAGCAATAAATATTGAAAAGCATTTAACCTACTGATTCCTCAATTATTGTAATTGTTTTGGGTATATATTTTTATTTTTGAAATTTAGCAGTGGCTGCTGCATTTTCCACCTCGGCTTATACTCGAGTCACTAAGTTTTCCCAGTTTTTAGGGTACAATTAAGGGGGTCGGCTTATACTCGGGTCAGCTTATACTCGAGTATATATGGTACTTGGGAGGCCAAGATGGAGGATCACTTAAGCTGAGGAGATGGAGGCCACAATGAGCTATGATTGTGCCACTGCACTCCAACCTGGTTACAGTGAGACCTTGTCATAAAAAAACAAAACTGTCCAGATTTGAAAGATAAATGCTCAGGCCACCTGTTGATTAATATATTAGATTAACATACTGTTGGTTTTCTTCCTTCTTTTCTCACTCCCTCCCTTCCTCCTTCCTCTCTCTTTCTCTCTTTTTTTTTTTTTTTTGAGATAGGGTCTTGCTTTGCCATCTGGGCTAGAGTGCAGTGGCCCACTCATAGTTCATTGCCATAACCTTAACCTCCTAAGCTCAAGCAATCCTCCCACGTCAGCCTCCTGAGAAGCTGAGACTATAGGCACACACCACTACCCCTGGCTAATTTTTTAATTCTTTGTAAAGGAAGGATCTCAGTCTGTTGCACAGGCTGCTTTCAAATGCCTCTGCCTCAGTATCCCAAAGTGCTGAGATTATAGGCATGGGCCACCATGCCCCTCCAGATATCTCAATAACTGTGTGATGTACATATTATTTATTGTACACAAATAAATAAATTATTTATTGCTGGTTTTCCACTATCACCATCAAGATCTTCTAGTAGGTGGTTTTTTTTTTTTCAAAATGTTACTGATTGATACCTAAATGGTTAACCTCAACAGAAAAAGCAAGCACAGGAGACAAGGCAGGCAAAGCCTGGTTGAGAGTCCCAGCTGAGAATCAGGACCTGTGGTTGGGATCCCATCTGGGCTTCTAGTTAGATACTGGAGAAGTTATAGCCCCCACCCCGCTCTATGCCTTGATTCCTTGACCCAGCAATGAGGACGGCTAACTTTAGGATGGCAACGAGCAAAGGAGTCACCATCAGTACGTGAACTGTGAGTCATACTACGCAGGTTCCCGTCCTGCTTCTACCATTGATGACGAACTTTCCTTGGGCAGAAGAAACTCTATGCTTTCTTTCCTTTGAAAAATGGTGACAATGGGCAGCGCCTGTGGCTCAGTGAGTAGGGCGCCAGCCCCATATGCCAGAGGTGGCGGGTTCAAACCCAGCCCCGGCCAAAAAAACTGCAAAAAAGAAAGAAAGAAAAATGGTGACAATAAATAATATGTATATCACACAGTTATTGAGAGCACAAATGGAATGATATTGAAAGTGTTAGCACAGTGCTCAGAACATAGTAAACTCTCAGGAAATGTACACATGTGCATGGCTGCAGCCTTCTTCCAAATATTCTTTTGCCACTCCATAAAGGCAAATACTCTATTTTGGTCACTGATAAATCCCTCATATCTAGCAGAGTCTGAAATATAGTAGGTGGTTAATAAATACTTGCTCAAATGATTTTGTGAAATGAATAAGGCACTTACATACTGTGTGTGTGTCTATGTGATTATTAAAAAAATTTTAATAATGTAGAGTTTAAAAAAAAGCCTCTCTGAATTAGTAAAAAGCTTTAGAGAAATGAAATATTACTTCTCAACCACGTAAGGCAAATAGGAAGTTAACAGGTATAGTTTAATAGCATTGTTGAGCTTACTTCAATAACTAGATAAGGATGATCTGAAATTATCTTCATGGGCAAATTAATGTATCTTCTATGCTTAAAAATATCCCTCTAAAGCTTTTCAGAAATACAGACTGGTACATGTATAAGGATATACACATCATTTATGCATATACACACTGCAGGGACTTTATGGTTTTTATATAGGGTAGAACCTCTGTAAATTAACTATCGAGGGGATTATAAATGAACTGGTCAACATACAGAGGTGGTCAACATAAGGAACTAGGCCTACTGTACTGATATAGACACAAGGTACATGTCAGTCTATGAAAATTAGGGCAACTTGCGGCGGTCAGTGTAGGGAGGTGGCCAACCACGCAAGTTCTATTGTATGACATTCTGTGACAATTTCATTTCTTCTTTACTGTATCTCACCTTCCAGACAGGAAGTACCCAGCATGATGGAGAAACCAGGTTGGGCAGAAATGGCTTAGGGCAGTGATAACACTGCTGATCCACCTCCAAAAATGGGTTTTCATGGAGTATTTTCAATGCAGACAGAGGAGTGGCTTAATAATTTAGAAATCTTCCACTCGACCTTTCTTTCATTATATTTACATTCTGCTCTCTGTTGCTTCTGATACAAAGTCTGCTGTCATTCATATCATTGTTCTTTTATGTATCATTCTTTTCCTCAAGCAGCTTTCAAGACTTTTTTATTTCTGACCAGGTGCCTAGAACTCTGAGAGCCCCAAGGCAGGTAGACTGCCTGAGCTCAGGGCTTTGAGACCAGCTTGAGCAAGAGCAAGACCCCATCTCTAAAAATAGCTGGCCGTTATGGTGGACGCTTGTAGTTGCAGACGCTTGTAGTCCCAGCTACTCAGGAGGTTGAGGCAAGAGAATCGCTTGAGCCCAAGAATTTGGGGGTGCTGTGAGCTATGATACCAGAGCTCTCTACAGGGCAAAAAAGCGAGACTCTGTCTCAAAGAAAAAAAAAAAAAAGACTTTTTATTTCTGTATTCAGCAGTGTGGTTCTCATATGCACATGTGTTTTTTTTTTTAATTTATCTTATCTTGCTTGGGCTCTGTTGAATGATCAGTAGGCTAGTGTATTTTATCAAATTTGGAAACTTCCTGGCCATTACTCCTTTGAAATTTTTTTTGCCTAACTCTCTCTTTTTTCCTTCTGGAACTCTAACTACACACATTAGACTGCTGGAAATTGTCCCACAGGTCTCTGAGGCTCTATTCACTTTTCTTCAATCTTTTTCTCTGTTCCTCAAAGTGAGTACTTAGTATTGATCTATGTTTTAGTCCCTGACTTTTCTGATGTCTGAAGTCTGCTATTAAGCTCATTGGTAAAAATTTCAATTTATTTAATGTACTTTTCAGTTCTTTCTTGTCATAAAATTTATAATTTCCATTATTTTAAAGTATACAATTCAGGGCCGGGCACAGTGGCTCAGGCCTGTAATCCCAGCATTCAGGGAGATCTAGGCAGGTGGAACACAAGCTCATGAGTTAGAGACCAGCCAGAGCAGGAGCAAGACCCTGTCTCTAAAAAATAGCTAGGTGTTGTGGTGGGTGCTTACAGTCTCAGCTTCTTGGGAGACTGAGGCAAGAAAATCGCATGAGCCCAAGAGTTTGAGATTGTTGTGAACTATCACCCCATGGCACTCTACCGGGGGCAAAAAGGTGAGACTCTTGTCTAAAAAAAAAAAAAAAAAAAAAAGTACAATTTAGTAGCATCTAGTACATTTCTCAATATTGTACACACATTACCACCAGTTCAAGAATATTTTCATCACCCCAAAAGGAAACACTACACCCACTACGCAGTCATTCCCTATTCCCTCCTCCCCGCAGGCCCTGGCAACCACTAACCTTTCAGCTTTTTCATAGCTTCTATTTCTAAGCTGATATTCCCTGCCTGCATATTCACTGTATATATTTTCTATTAAGTCCTAGAACATATTTATGATAGATGTTTTGAAGTCCTCATATGTTAAGTGAAACATGTGTATAACTTAGAGTTTGGCTTCTATTATCTGCTCCCCTGCCCCCGTTTCTTCTTCGACCCAGTGGTTTTTGATGGCACACTGGACCTGATGAATGATGCTGTAGAGACCCTGGATTCTGCACATTCCTTTGAAGAGTAATTTTTTCCCCTAGCAGACAGCTAATTTGGCTGAACACAACACACTCTGTCTCCTTTATGGTGGGGCAGTAGCCAAGATCTTTGCTCAGTTCTTTCAGCTCACAGTGACTACTTTTTCACCAGTCTCCTTGGAATCTCCCAGGCACACACATACAGTTTAGGGGCCAGCCAAGGATCTGTATCATTGTATATGCAGATTTCGGTGTTCACCCTCTTTGTCCCCGCTTCCACTCTGGGATTTCCCTCCTAACTTTCTAACTGCTTCGTGGGTCCGTATCTCTGCCTTACAATGCTTCATACACTAAGGCTGTGGCCATAGTCAGGTGGATATGGGGGCACCTTCAGGTTAAAAGCCAGAATCTTGCAAGCCTTATCCACTGCAGCTTCTCTTTCAGGGTAGATTGTCTCCCAGTTTCTGACTTTGTTTGCTCTCTGTTGTCTTACAATAGCTGGTTTTAAAAAATATATTGGTTGGATCTTATAAAACCACACAAAATACAAGGGGATTAGTGCAATCCAGCTACTCTGCCATTCTTGAGAACTACCTTATTCTCCCCCCCCAAAAAAAAAAAAAATTGGGGTTTTTTTGCAGTTTTTGGCTGGGGCTAGGTTTGAACTTGCCACCTCCGGCACATGGGCCCAGTGCCCTACTCCTTTGAGCCACAGGTGCCTCCCGAGAACTACCTTATTCTTTTTAACCACTACATTATTACTATGGTATGACTATCCCATAATTTATTTAATAAATCCTCAATTTAGGGGCATTTTATATTAGTATCTTATGGGGTTTTTTTGGTAACAGTAAAGAATCCTTCTTTCCAAAGGTGTCCAAGTTAGACAGTTGAAAGGTAGTGATTTAGCGAACAGGCTTCAGAAGCAGGAGTTTGGCTCCTGTTCCATCCCTTGGTAGGTATGTAATCTCACTTTCTCATCTGTAAAATAGGCAAAAGAATACTTTCCTCATAATAATATTAATACATATAAAGTACAGTGCTTGGCGTGTAGAAAGAGCAGAAGAGACTGTAGTCTTCCCCAAGAACCAGAGCAGGATTTAAGAGAGGGCAGAGCCGGGGTTAAGATCCACAATACAGGGCAAGCGGTAACAAGAGGGCTCAGCTGGAGGGGTAGGTCACAGGGGAAAGGTGAAAGAACAAAAGGAGGGAAGAGAAAAGAGAGGCCAAAAATAATATGTCTTTGTACCGGTAAGATTCCATCAAACGCTTTTCTTATTCAGAACTACTTTAGTCAAAACTTGTGAAATAGGCAAAGTTCATCCTTGCCGACACTCCCCTGCCCCCACCTCTCCACTTTTAGCACTTCTCTGAACCCTCTGGGCTCCTACCAGCCTGGTGCCTGTGTTATAAATAGTCACTTTTTTACAGGGACTGTACTAACCAGCAGCCCAACTGAAGCCTCCCTCAACTCCAGGAAGCCCACTTCTCACAAATACATTCATGTTTGCATGATGAGTGACTCCAGAGTAAAGCAAGAAGAAAAGGGATAACAACAAAAACAATAATGATGATGAGGAGGAGGAGGAGGACGGATTTGAAAGAGGCTCTTTCATAGGACATAATCCTTTCAGAAAAGCATTGCGCAGAATGGCTCACAGGACAGTTAAGCAATGCATCAAGCTGTTTCTGAGGTAGATTGTACCCAGCATCAAAAAACATGCTTCTGCAAGACAGAGACACTCCACTTCCTGCCTGGTCCCCATCCTCACACGGGTGTTACTAGACAAAGAGGGTCCAGCTGCCTGTCACTGCCAGCCACTATGCACAGACAGGGATAGGTCCACCTAACTTCACTGTCAGAAGGCCAGCAATCCAGGAGAACAGAGAGGATACCAGGAAGAGTGAGGTCTAGGAGAACGGAGGTCTTCTCAGGAGACCCCAAGGATACACCTGCAGGGTCCTCTCCATGGTGACTCACCTTAGGAATCTATACACTTAACTTCCTGGGATCAGAAAATTTCTGCTGCTGGGAAATCCTGTAGTTCTATGGGGGCTGGAATAGCTTCTCTCGATTGATTCAAACTGACCAATGAGAAAGGTACCCGTGGGTTGGAACTTTTTGACTGGAGATAAAAAGGGGAAAGACCAAGCCAGTGGGGGAGCATGGCCATTTTGAATTCTTCTATGCCTTGGCTCCACCAGCAGAAGAAAAGCTTTTTTCTTGTTAAATGTGGTGTTTGGGGGCTCTTTCTCTCCACTGGGCCTCCTCTTCCTGCAACATTTTCAAGACTATTCTCTCTCTCTCTCTCTCTCTTTATTTAGAGACAGAGTCTTAAGCTGTCACCCTGGGTAGAGTGCTGTGGCGGCACAGCTCACAACAACCTCAAACACTTAGGCTTAAGCTATTCTCTTCCCTCAGCCTCCCAAGTAGCTGGGACTACAGGCGCCCACCACAACGCCTGGCTATTTTTTTGTTGCAGTTGTCATTGTTGTTTAGGAGGCCCAGGCTGGGCTCGAACCCAACAGCTTTTGTGTACGTGGCTGGCATCCTATTCACTGAGCTTCGGGGACTGTCTCAATACTATTCCCTTATTCTGTTACCAAAAATCACAATTTTATACATAAAAGTTAAAAACAAAACTGTACTAACCCTTATCTTAAACAATAGTAATTAACACTTACCCTAAACAACAGTAATCACCATAACCAGAACAAATAATAATA
Source organism: Loris lydekkerianus (assembly GCA_963574355.1). Classification (NCBI taxonomy): domain Eukaryota; kingdom Metazoa; phylum Chordata; class Mammalia; order Primates; family Lorisidae; genus Loris; species Loris lydekkerianus. The sequence continues at coordinate 6,384 of CAUYPK010130980.1, read as the reverse complement.
GACATAACCCATGACCCAAAACATTTCTAATTCAAAAATTAATCTCCTAAGTCAATTGCCTTAAACTACTCAAGATATACACTTTCAGGTTAAAGCTGAATTTACAGAACAATAAGAATGGGAGACTTAGGCCCTAAACCGACCAGACCTGCTGAATCTTGTCAGCCCTAGCCTGACTGACTCCATCTTATTCTCAGGACATGTGCTTTAATGGGTGCAAGACTACTAAGCAGAAACACCCAACTCACTCCCAGTTTTTCAGAGCCAATGGGGATGAGCAGAGCCTTTCTGACAACACATCTGGAGAAGGCTCCCTGCCTGCGGACTCTGAACAAGTACATAAGGAAGGGTGATTTCAAATCAATAAATATCATCTCCAAGCAGGAAGGTGCTTGAATGTTTTGAAATCCTCAAGAAAGGATCAGCATAAAAATGTCCTTGCTAAAGGAAGAAGTCTTAACACAAAACCAAGCTTAAAACAGAAGTGCTGAACACAAGGAGCCCAGGGCACCGTGAACTGAAACAACATATTAAGCACTCCCCAGCTGACTGACTGAACCCACTCTTGGCTAAGGGGACACGGAGATTACCCTAAAGCTGAGTGCTGGCCATCAGAAGGGAGGTTCAGACTTGCCTCCTCATATCCCTTTCTTCTTGGAGATATCCTTTGTAACTCATTAATCTGCCTAAATCTACAGAAGGCAAAGCTTAAACCACACCTGCAGGTTCAATTTACATAACAAATCACGTGAGTCTCTGATTAACAGACATCATTACCTTAATTTAAAAACATTACAAGCCGGCTGGGCGCCCGGCTCCTATAGCACAGTGGTTATGGTGCCAGCCACATACACCAAAGGTGGTGGGTTGAACTCGGCCTGGGCAAGCTAAACAACAATGACAACTGCAACCAAAAAATAGCCAGGCATTGTGGCAGTCACCTGTAGTTCCAGCTACTTGGGAGGCTGAGGCAAGAGAATCCCTTCAGCCCAAGAGTTTGAGATTGTTGTGAACTGTGATGCCACAGCAGTCTACTGAGGGTGACTTACTAAAACTCTGTCTCAAAAAAAAAAAAAAAAAAAAAAAATTCCAAGCCTGTAAACAAGGCTTCATTTCTTTTTCTTTTCTTCTTTTTTGAGACAGTCTCACTTTGTCACCCTGGATAGAGTGCTGTAACATCACAGCTCACAGCAACCTCCAACTCTTGGGCTCAAGTGATTCTCTTGCCTCAGCCTCCCAAGTAGCTGGGACTACAGGTGCCTGCCATAACGCCCAGTTTTTTTAGAGACGGGGGTCTTGCTCTTGCTCAGGATGGTCTCCAACCCATGAGCTCAGGCAATCCACTCACCTTAGCCTCCCAGAGTGTTGGAATTATAAGTGTGAGCCACGGCACCTGGTCAAAGCTTCATTTCTTTAGACAATTACAAATGAGAGTCTTTAAACCCGCCTATAACCTCTAAGGCACCCTCCCTTTGAGATGTAGCAGTTTTTTAGGCCAAACCAAGAAACATCTTCCATGTATTGATTTACACCTTTATGTGTAATCCTATCTCCTTGAAATGTATAAAACCAAACGGTAAACCCACCACAGAGAGTCCACTTGTGCAAGCCTTCTTGGGCATGGCTCTGGACCATGGTGCTCAAACTTAGCTCAGAATAAACCTCTTTAAATTAGTTTACAAGGCTAAGTGCAGTAGCTCACGCCTGTAACCCTAGCACTCTGGAAGGCTGAGGCGGGTCAATTGCTTGAGCTCACAAGATTGGGACCAGCCTGAGCAAAAGCAAGACTCTGTCTCCACTAAAAATAGAAAAACCAAGGGAAGATGATTGCTTGAGCCAGGAGTTAGAGGTTGCTATGAGCTGTGATGCCACAGCACTCTACCCAGGGCAACAGCTTGAAACTTTGTCTCAAAAAAAAAAAAGAATAAATAATAAATAAATTACTGTATATACTCGAGTATAAGCCGAGTTTTTTTGGCACAAAATTTGTGCCAAGTTCGGATTTTTTGGCACAAATTTTGTGCCCAAAAACCTCGGCTTATACTCGAGTATATACGGTATTTTACAGAGTTTGGGTTCTTTTCTGTTGACAGTCCAGAGGGTGCTGTGGTTTTGTCAGATCTTGGGATGTTTTTGGCTGAAGAATAACCAGACATACAAAAAGTAAGGCAGGCACCAGGCGAAGTTTATTGAGAAAATAAGATACGCCCACTGGTGGATGGTTCCCTGTCATGACAGGAGGGCCCAGTTATGGCCTGGGGTCCTGCTCTATATTGTCTAGCCCGGGTCTTCCTCACTTTGATGGACACTTGGGAGTTGCATAACTTCAGTCTTCTGCACAGGTGAATCTCCCATGAGCCTTTCTGAAAGCCCATTGGGGACCATGGTGGGGGGCGCAAAGCAGATTTAAACTAGTGACACGAGCGTTAGGTTACTCTAGGTCACCTTGGCAGACTGGGAGAACAGCTCCTTCCTCCTCCAGGTGAGGCAACTGCTCAGGGTGCCTGCTTGTCCCCCCTCGCTACCTAACAGTTTCATATGGATAATGTTTACCTCTTGGGGTGTGACCACATCTCTTCAGCTCTACCCCTTCTGTGTCCTCTGGAAGGAAATGGACTTTGAGGTGAGGGACAGAAATATTACTGAAGGCTTACACTTTCCTCTGCAGGAGCCCTTCTGAGCTGCCCATCAGAATCAAAAGAAAGGCTTCCTACTGGCCAGAGAAAAGAGACAACTGGTGAAGTCCACAGTACAGATAAGGGGATGCAGATGGAACCAGTGTCTCTCAAGGCAAGCAGCACTCACCAGCAGGAGGGCCACCGCCCCTCAGCAGAGACAGCTCTAACTAGACGGGGGAGGGGTGGGGAGCAATGCAGCTAACATGTCTGAAACATGGAGGGGGCAGGCTGGGCAGGTAGGCAGGGACATGGACACTGAGATTTAAATTGACACCTTGGTAGCTGACAGGTGCACCATCGATGCACAGATCACTAGGCCCGGGTAGATTCTGCAGACCATTCTCAGCCTACAGAATGGGTTCCTGAATTCTCACCTAATCCACTTTTCTTCACAGCTTCAGTTAAGGGACAACTTTGAGGATCATCAACAGAAATACTGAAGCTGTCAGGGACATCTGTCATTCCCACACACGACCAAGAATCCAGCCCCTGTCCCCACAGTGGGAACCCTTCACCACATGAGCCAAATGCAAGTTGTGAAAAGCGTCCCCTTTCCCTCAAGGCCAAGGGCTCTCTCTCTGCCCAGCACACACACCTGCCCCAGTCTTGGAATTCAGAATCAGCAGCACAAGCCACAGGAAGTGGGCAGTAGTGGCTGTTTCCAGGTAAAAAACTCTCCAAACTTTCACCACAGTAAACTTTTCAACTAACAAAAACATTTACAATTTTTCTTCTGACACTTGTAGCACCGGCCCCTCCTTGCCCCTCTCCCCGCTCCCCCCCCCCATGCCAGGAAGGCAGAAACAGAAAATAACAATGTCACAATAATGAGAAGGAAATAACTGGCCATTGTATATGCCTTTTATAGACAAACGTTTCATGGGATTTGCCGGCAACGTGTAAAGGCCCATTTGTGATTCTGATAACCTACAACTTTAAACTATATTACAAACTGATTGCTGTCCAGAGCCTCAGGCTGCGGTTTACAAGCCTGTTCTGGCTTCCTGCAGCCCCTCTATGCTTATAAATGACACCTTCCAATGTCTTAAAGTATGAGAGGCAGCTAGTCCTGAATTCTCAGGCTGCTAATGGTTACAAATAAAGTGAGCCCCTACAATTTTATTACCGCCTTGGTGCGACTTCACAGGTGAGGAGCCACCAGGGAAAGGATGAGGACTCATTTCTCATTCCTGGCCTTTTGACTTTTCCAATACAAGGAACTTTTCCACTCAGTATTTCAAATGATTGTTTTAACTCCCAAGGCCACTGCTAAATCCAAACAGGCTCTACTATGTGACTTGGAGAAACCATCTCCAATTAAGTCATCAGAGTAAGTCATCTCTCTCAACGGAGGGCTGATGTGAACTCTCTTCCTAAATTCACAACTATAAAGCTAACTAAGCAATTGATCCTTTATATTTTTACTAAAATGTATACATTTAATGGATCTCGGTTGATCTTGCATGTTGGGAAATAAATAGTGAAAAATATTAAATTTCACATTCCAGACAGATATTCCAGACATTAGTTTGTACACAAAGATTATTGTACTTGGAGAAGTGATCATGTTAGCAACACATGTAAAAATGCTCCGATGGGTTCTGTAAACTTCACGTTTTAGTACTCCTGCATTTATATGAAGTTTTAACAACATGTCAAATACAGCACCAATGGGCTGCTTTAAAAAGAAAACAATTCCTAGACGCCTTTAAAACATGACTGATTACCATAAAATACATGAAATTCACATGTTCAGGTATATCTAATTTTTATGACCATTTTCTTCACTTTGGAAGTGACTTAGGGCTGGCTACATAGATGAATGTAGTTCTAAGATTATTTAGCAGCTTTATTTCTCTTGGACAAAAAAGAAAACCTAAAACCATACAAGCCAAAAATAATGTTTCAATTTTCAAAAGCAGTTGACTAATATATATGGAATGCTTAGTGGGGGAAATCTTCATTTTTCACTAGCTTTTAAAAAAGAAAAAGCAAATTAACCTTTAAATGCCAAAGATGTGAAAAATGGTTCAATGTGACAGACTCTTAGTTTGAAAACTTCAGAATTTCAAATTCAAATAAAACAAAATCCACATAAATGGCTTATGTAAAGAGCCTTCAGAAACCAACAAAACTGAACTTAAAACTCAAACGGAAAAAGTTTTCCTTTTTTAAGACCAAAGCTCCCCCAAGATCATTTGTCATAGGCTTAGAAGTGGTGAAAACTAAACCAGCTGCCAAAAATTATTGACTTTGTAGCACAAACAACCAAGGATGTGACACCCACTAACTGACCTACAGAGAAAATGCTAAGTTAATTTATTCTGCATGCTTTTGGTTTTACTTTCTGTCAAAATAATACTCACCACCAGATTCAATCCTTTCTTCAGGCATTTTGTCTTCATCAAAAGAACAGAGACAAAGGAAGAAACACACAAAAGGAGGGAGTGGTAAGAAACAAAACAGGATTTCTGATTCAGACATTTAAGATTAGGCCATTGAGTAAATCTGTGAGAAAGTGAATCATTAGTACCTTTTCCCTCTCAAAAACGTAGGCTTAAAAATTAGAACTATTACAATATTCACTACATTTTTATGTAGACAGTAGCTTCTGGATTTCTGTAGATTCAAAACACCAGCCCAAACACAGGATCAGTGTGGACTCGCTGAACAGAAAGCTCTGAGCGTGGAGCAGCCACCAGGTGAGTGGTAACCACAGACTGTCCTGCAAATGTAGCCTCAACCACGGCCAACTTATTAGTCCCAAAATATATAAATTCTTTGTAACTGAAGCTCTGGAATGGCATCTGTCTTAAATTACATCCACCTGGGGTTACGTTCCGATGACCAATACGGGTTGACTACTGGAAGCTGAAAACCTCACTTTTTGGTAATTGGGATTTAAACTGTTTGAAGTTTCTCATTAAGGTCTCTTAACAAATTAACTGCAGATGTAGGAAACTAAGTATATAATACACAGGGAAATGAAGTCACCTGAAAGCTCCAAATAACTGGAACTTTTTTTTTTTTTTTTGAGACAGAGTCTCACTATATTGCCCTGGGAAGAGTGCCGTGACATCACAGCTCACAGCAACCTCAAACTCTGGGGCTTAAGCGATTCTCTTGCCTCAGCCTCTGGAGTAACTGGGACTACAGGCACCCATCGCAACACCAGGCTATTTTTTTGTTTTCAGTAGGCCGAGGCTGGGTTCAAACCCACCAGCCCTGGTGTAAGTGGCCAGCGCCCTACTGACTAAGCTGCGGGCATCGCCAACTGGAACTTTTAAATGGAAAGTACATTACAAGGTGAGGATCAACTGTCCAGCCCCACAGGCTGCAGAGTTCCATTGCATTTTCTCGATGCCATTTAGGTTTCCCAGCATGTTCTGAATGGGCTTATGCCTAATAGTTGTGGAGGAGTTACTTATATCCTGCAGCCCAAGGTCATTGCCAAGGTCTGATTTTTCACACATGTCTGCCTCCTAAGGGTAGAGACAGCTAATAAACATTAGCGGGCACATGTGGTGCTCTCCTGTCATCCTTTAAAGTCTGCTTGGAACACAGTTACAAGAGGGAATCTACCTAACAAATTAAAATATTGTGATTTGGTTGTTTATACCCTCACATTAACCTGAAATTAAAAAAAAATAATAAAGTCCGCTCGGAGGTCAGCTTCCCTGGGTATAGTCGAGGGACCCTCTGAAAG
>CAUYPK010130979.1:0-11793 GCA_963574355.1 Loris lydekkerianus | reverse complement strand
CTCAGAAGCAGCATAACAAAATCCAAACTTGGCAAAGAGCCACAGTATACAAAATAATGATAAGAGGCAAAGAGCCGAAATTCATTTTGGCCGGGAGCCGCATGCGGCTCTAGCCGCGTGTTCGCCACCCCTGGACTAGTGTTTTTCAACTCAGAAAAACACGGCACACCTGAACCTATAGTTAAACTTCCATGGCATGCTTAAATTATGTTGATAGAAAAAAAAAAAAAAAAAAGAGTTAAAATATGTACAATGTTTTGAAATTTTCAAAAATAATTTAATTAATGATCTTTAAAAATTTTCAAGGCAGGCCTAATATCCTCTACTGAAACACTGGTTTAAAATCACTGCCACAGAGAATGCTCGATAGATGATTATTGAATGAATGAATGAATGAACTAAGCCTAGAAAGCCAATAAAGTATGTTCTCTCAGAGCTATAATAAATCATTTTTAATGGTCATTTTACCTGCCAATCCACTCAAAACCTTATTTAAGAAATCAAGTGATACCTAACAAACATGCATTTATAAGATAATCTGAAAGGGATGCAGGAAAAATCAAAGATAACTTTGGTATATTTTCTGCTCATACTGAAACAATGATACCACTTGGTCACTTCCACATATATGCAATACTCAGTAGATCCCACCCTTTGTTCTTCTACAGCTAAGGGATCTTTTCAGAGTCCTCTGTTGGGGCAACTCTCGTTTTTTTTGCTTACTGGTTGTCTAAGTCCCTCATTTGGGGCAATGGAAACCATGGGAGTGATCTAGCATGTGTGAAGGAACCAGAAAATTCAGAATTGCATTTTTCTCATTTTTGCTTGTTCAGCCTAAGGGAAGGCTAGATTCTCCAGTGTTGCTGTCATCTGAATGAGGGGGAAATACCCTCTTATGAAGTTAGTTGTTATCGACTTAAAATTAGAATGATAATTTAATTTTTTTCTTAAAATTAAGTGGAAGGGGTATATAATGAGTAAAGATAATGGAAATAAAATGGAATGGGTATATAATGAGTAAAGACAATGTGTTTTGCTTATACATGCACAAATATTTAGTTAGAATAGATAAGAGACTATATATGTTATATATGTGTGTATGTGTTTATGTGATTTATTTTTCCTTTCTTTTAATTAAATCATAGCTGTGTATATTAATGCAATTATGGGGTACAAAGTGTAGGTTTTATATACCATTTGAAATATTTTCATCAAACTGGTTAACATAGCCTTCACCGCATTTTCTTAGTTATTATGTTAAGACATTTATACTCTACATTTAGTATATTTAACATGTACCCTTGTAAAATGCACCATAGTTGTGTTCCCACCAATTACCCTCCCTCCCCCCCTCCTTTTTCCCTTTTTTCTTAGGCTATAGTTGAGTTATAACTTTCACATGAAAGCTATAAATTGGTTTCATAGTAGGGCTGAGAACATTGGATACTTTTTCTTCCATTCTTGAGATACTTTGCTAAGAAGAACATGTTCCAACTCCATCCAGGTAAACATGAAAGAGGTAAAGTCCCTGTGCTTTTTTTAGGTTGCATAATATTCCATGGTGTACGTATACCACAATTTATTGATCCACTCATGTGTCAATGGGCACTTGGGCTTCTTCCATGGCTTAGGAATTATGAATTGGGTTGCGATAAACATTCTGGGGCAAATATCTTTATTATAAAGTGATTTTTGGTCTTCTGGATATAAACCTAGTAAAGGAATTACAGGATCGAATGGCAGGTCTATTTTTAGATCCCTAAGTGATCTCCAAACTTCTTGCCAAAAGGAATGTAGTAGTTTGCAATCCCACTAGCAGTGCAGAAGTGTTCCCTTTTCTCCACATCCATGCCAACATCTCTGGTTTGGGGATTTTTGTGATGTGGGCTAATCTTACTGAGGTTAGATGGTATCTCAAAGTGGTTTTGATTTGCATTTCTCTGATGATTAAAGACGATGAGCATTTTTTTGTGTGTCTATAGGCCTTGTGCCTGTCTTCTTCAGAGAAGTTTCTCTTCAAGTTCCTTGACCACCCTGAGATGGGATCACTTGTTCTTTTCTTGCTAATACGTTTGAGTTCTCTGTGGATTCTAGTCATTAAACCTTTGTCGTAGATATAACCTGCAAACATCTTCTCCCATTCTGAGGGCTGTCTGCTTGCTTTACTTACTGTGCTCTTGGCTGTGCAGAAACTTTTTAGTTTCATCAGATCCCAGTAATGCATTTTCGGTGTTGCTTCAATTGCCCAGGGTGTCTTCCTCATAAAATATTCACCCAGGACAATTTATTCAAGTGTTTTCAATGCACTTTCTTCTAGTATTTTTATAGTCTTATGTCTTAAGTTTAATTATTTTATCCAGTGGGCATCTATCTTAGTTAATGGTGAAAGGTGTGGGTCCAGTTTCAGTCTTCTAGGTTGCCAGCCAGTTCACCAAGCAACATTTGTTAAATAGGGAATCTTTTCCCCATTGAATGTTTTTAATTGACTTATCGAAGATCAAATAACGGTAAGTAGCTGGGTTCATCTCTTGGTTCTCTATTCTGCTCCATACATCTACCTCTCTATTTTTGAGCCAGTACCAGGCAGTTTTCATCACTATCAATTTACAGTATAATCTGAGGTCTGGTAGTGTGATTCCTCCTGCTTTGTTTTTATTCCTGAGTAATGTCTTGGCTGTTCGGGGTTTTTTCTGATTCCATATAAAATGAAGTATTTTTTTTCGAAGTCTTCAATGGATGACAGTGGAGCTTTAATAGGTATTGCATTAAAATTGTATATTGCTTTGGGTAGTATGGCATTTTAACAATGTTTATTCTTCCCAGCTATGAGCATGTTATGTTTTTCCATTTGTTAACATCTTCAGCTATTTCTTTTCTTAGAGTTTCATAGTTCTCTTTACAGAGATCTTTCATGTCCTTTATTAGGTAAACTCTCAAATATTTCATCTTTTTTGGCACTAGTGTGGATGGAATCGAGTCCTTGACTATTTTTTTTCAGCTTGACTATTGTTGGTATATATAAAGGCTACAGATTTATGAGTGTTGATTTTGTAACCTGACATGCTACTGTATTCCTTGATCACTTCTAAGAGTTTTGTAGTGGAATCCCTGGTGTTTTCCAGATATTCAATCATCTCATCTGCAAAGAGTGAAAGTTTGATCTCCTCTGACCCTATATGGATACCCTTGATTGCCTTTTCTTCCCTAATTATGATGGTTAAGATTTCCATTACAATGTTAAAAAGCAGTGGAGACAATGGGCAACCTTGCCTGGTTCCTGATCTGAGTGGAAATTATTTCAATTTAACTCTATTCAATACAGCATTAGCTATAGGTTTGCTGTAGATGGCCCTATCAGTTTAAGAAATGTCCCTTCTATGCCAATTTTCTTAAGTGTTCTGATCATGAAAGGATGCTAGATATTATCAAAAGCTTTTTCTGTATCAATTGAGAGAATCATATGGTCTTTGTTTTTTAATTTGTTTATGTGATAAATTATATTTATAGATTTAAGTATATTGAACCAGCCTTGAGACCCTGGGATAAAACCCACTTGGTCATGGTGTATAATTTGTTTGATGTGTTGCTGGATTCTGTTTGCTAGGATCTTGCTGAATATTTTTGCATCAATATTCATTAGTGATATCGGTCTATAATTTTCTTTTCTTGTTGGGTCTTTTCCTGCTTTGGGGATCAAGGTGACGTTTGCTTCATAGAATGTGTTGGGTAGTATTCCTTCTTTTTCTACATTTTGGAAAAGGTTGAGTAATATGGGTATTAGTTCCTCTTTAAAGGTTTGGTATAATTCTGATGTGAAGCCATCTGGTCCCAGGATTGTTTTTTTAGGGAGATTTTGTATACTTGATGCTATTTCAGAACTTGATATAGGCCTGTTCATCATTTCCACTTCATTTTGGCTAAGTCTAAGAAGGTGATATGCTTCCAAGTATTGGTCAATTTTCTTCAAATTTTCGTATTTCTGAGAACAGAGTTTATTATAATATTCATTAGGGATTTTTTGAATTTCTGAGGAGTCTGTTATTATTTCACTTTTGCCATTTGTGATTAATGTAATTAGATATTTTACTCTTTTTTTCCTGGTTAGGTTAGCCAAATGTTTATCTATTTTATCAACCTTTTCAAAAAAGCAACTTTTTGATTTATTGATCTGTTGTATAATCCTTTTGTTTTCAATTTCATTTAATTCTGCTTTAATTTTGGGTATTTGTTTTCTTCTGCTGAGTTTGGGATTGGATTGTTCTTCTTTTTCCAGTTGCTTGAGATATCCCATTAAGTTGTTAACTTCCTCTCTTTCTGTTCTCTTGAGGAAGGCTTGCAGTGCTTTAAATTTCCCTCTTTGGACTGCCTTTGCATTATCCCAGCAGTTCTAGTAATTTGTGTCTTCATTATCATTTGGTTCCAAAAATTTGGTAATTTCCTTCTTAATCTCGTCTTTGACCTGGCTATCATTCAGCATAAGGTTATTTAGTTTCCATGTTTTTGTATGAGTATGCAGATTACGGTTGTTACTGAGTTCAACTTTTATTCCATGATGGTCTGAGAAGATGCAAGGAATAATTTCTATTTTTTAACATTTGCTGAGGTTAGACTTATGACCCAAGATGTGATCAGTTTTGGAGGCTGTTCCATGGGCTGATGAGAAGAATGTTTATTCAGATTTGTTAGGATGAAATGTTCTATAGATGTCTGTTAAATGCAATTGTCAAATGGTTAAGTTTAAATCTAAAATTTCTTTGCTTAGTTTCTTATTGGAGGATCTATCCAACATGCCAGAGGAGTGTTAAAATCTCCAACTACTATGGTGCTGGAGGAAATCAATTTGCTCATATCTGTTAGAGTCTGTCTTATAAATTGAGGTGCATTCTGGATGGTTGCATAAATTTTAATAATTGAAATCTCATCATGCTGAGTGCTACCCTACAACAAATATGAAGTGATCATCATTATCCTTCCTGACTTTTGTTGGTTTAAAGAAAGCCTATTGTATCTGCAAAGAAAATTGCCACACCTGCTTTTTTCTGATTTCTATTTGCCTGAAATATAGATGACCATCCCTTCACCCTAAGTCTATATTTATCTTTTAAGGTAAGATAAGATTCTTGTATGCCGTAGATATCTGGTCTGAGTTTTTGTATCCAGTCAGCCAACCTATGCCTCTTTAGGGGAAAATTTAAAACTTTCACATTAATTGAGAATATTGATAAGCCTGGTAGAATTTTGGGTATTGAGTTTTTTGAAAGTCCAGGGGACATTTTAATCCTTTCGCCACTGTGAGAGTTGGAATTTGATCAAAAGTTTCTGAGTGAGTTTACTTTGGTGGGAGAGGACTACACTTGTGATTATGGAGGACAGGTCTGAGAATATCCTGGAGAGTTGGTTTATTTGTGGCAAATTTCTTCAACATGTGTATGTCATTAAAGTATTTAATTTCTCCATCATAAATGAAACTAAGTTTAGCTGGATACAGGATCCTGGGTTGAAAATTATTTTGTTTTAGGAGATTAAAAGTCAAGGACCACCCTCTTCCAGCTTGAAAAGTTTCAGCAAAGAGATCTTCAGTCATTCTAATATTCTTCTTCTTGTAGGTTATGGTTTTCTTACATCTGGATGCTTGTAGAATTTTCTCCATCTTATTAACCTTGGTGAAGTTAATTATAATGTGAGAGAGATGTTAATTATAATCTGAGAGATGTCTTATTCAGACTGAGTCATGCTGGGTTTTTGGAACTGTCTGCTATCTGAATTTCAGAATCTGTTGGCATGTCTGGGAAGTTCTCTTTGATTATTTCATGGAGTAGAGCATCTGGGCCTTTCGAAGCCACCTTGTCCACCTTCTGGAATTCCTATAAGATGAATATTAGTTTTTTTCGAATTATCACAAAGCTCTCTGAGAGAATGATCCGTTTTTGCTCTCCACTTCTCTTCCACTTTGAGCATTTGGGAGCATTCAAATGTTTTATCTTCAATGTCAGAAATCCTTTCTTCTGCCTGCGCCATTCTGATACTGAGGGATTCTACTGTATTTCTCATATCTTTGATGGCTGCAAGTTCTTGTCTCAAAGTGTCAAAATCTTTCGTGGTTTTGTGTTTGAATTCATTGAATTCTTGAGACAACTTTTGAAATTTTCCTTGAATTTCTAATTCCAACTTTACCTCCATTCTATTAATCTTACTTGCAATACAAATTCTGAATTCGATTTCTGATATCTCAGCCATTTGTTTATAAATGGGATCTTCTGGTGTATCCACCTTGTCTTTCCTTGGGGGAGTTTGTCTACTCTGATTATTCATGTTGCTGGAGTTATTTTGCTGATTCTGCCCCAAGATTATTTTACACCACTGGCTAGATGAGCAGATAAGGTGAAGTTGGGTTGGGAGCTCCTGGAATACGGATTAACTCCAGGAGATCTGGGACTGCTGTCTGTACCTTTTCCCCTAGAGCTTTGCAAAGGACCTATACAGTGCTATGGCCTGAGACACTGGAGAACTGCTTGGTGTGGTGGGGCAAAGTGGCTCTGTCTTGTTTTCAGCTGGTCTCTTTCTACTCCTAGTCAATCAATAACTCTGGGTTGAAGTCTCAGCTGTGGAGAAATACCAGTGACTAAGTCACCCCACCCCCCACAGGCAACAACTGGAAAAGGAAAATCGAACCTTCCCACAACCACACACCCAGGGTATCACTTTGGATAGTCCTTGGGTGACTGGCCCAGGTCAAGAGTTTCAAATCAATTGTCCCAGTCATCACCCAGTCTCAAGTGGGAGAGTTGAAAAGGTCTCCAACAATTAGAAAGCAGGAGTCTGCTGGCAATTCGAATATGACTTTCTCCGGTGCTCCATGGAGTCAGAAGGACCCACCCAGCAAATGAATTAGTCTGGAAAGTTGATGCCTCCTTTGCCACCTTACACCTCTGTCACACCCAGTCACTGGTAATCCTGCAGGGCTGTGACCCAGTTCCCTCCAATGAGCAGATGCTCTTAGGGGTTCATGCCTGCCTGAGTCACAGGGAGATCTATGTCTCCTCATCCAGGCCTCCACACTCTTCCCCCAGCTGGCAGGGGGAGCTGAAGGCTAACAACCTTGGGTGCTTAATGAAAGCTGGCACAGTTCACTCAGTTCTAGTCTCACCTCTGATTGATGTTGCTGCCACTTATATTCTGGCAGAATTAGCGATTCTGTCCCGGCTATATTCCTCTGTGAGCCAGGCTCTGTCTGAGTTCACAGAAACTACAGCTCAGCCCCACCCTGTGACACTGCAATTGCACCAATTCTCATGGAGCTGGCATCTCTGTCTCAGCTCTGCATTCTGTGTTGGGGAAGGTGCAGTTAAAGCTCACATTCAGCTCTCAATTCTTGCCTCTCCCTGGGCTGGTGCAGTTTCCCCATCTGCTTTTGTCTCAGCTATGATCCCCTGGGAACCAGGTGCTTCTTAGGCTCGCTAAAGAAGCACTTCTGACTCAGCCCCACCCTGGGAGTATGCAATCTCTGTGTGCGGTATTCTAGTCTCCATCTCCACTGCACCCCACCTGGGCAGATACCTCCTCAGGCATACCCTTTACTCATGGGGCCTGCTTTTCCATCTCACATCTGTTCTGCCAGTGGCTGCCACCAGTTGCCAAGAGAGGTGGGGAGTATCTCTCCAAAATATCTTCAGGGGTGTGAGTCCTATTGTTCCCACCTTGCCTCTGCTGCTCTGTGCAACAGGGCACTGCTTCTCCCTCACCCTGTCAGTCCACAGTTCTCTCTTTACCCCATGTCACAGAATCAGCACAGACCTGCAACAGCCCATGCTTTGTCCACACCTCTCAAGAAAATGTCCCAGAATCTGGACTCCATAGGGGACAGGCTTCCAGACCTCTGGAGGAGAGTGCTGGGAGTTCAGAACTGCAGGTAGAGAATTTATACAGTTTTATGCCTGGTGGGAGAGTGCCACTAGTGTTAGTGGGTCCTCTCTGGGGAAGGAGTTCTGGTTTTTAGAGGGTCTCTCCCGTGGGATAAAATAGGAGGATATTGGAACTCTTCTCACTTGTTTGTAGAAAGTATACTGCGAGCCGTTTTCATGAGCGATGAATTTTGTGCCTATTGTTTGTTTCTTTGGGGTTGCAGCTTGCCTCAGCAGGGTTGATGTGCGTTCTTCAACCTTTTCTCTTGGCTCAGCTCCAAACCATCAGCTTACTTGTTAAACTTCTGTCTTTAACTCTCCTTCTGGATGGAAGCCTCTTTGGAAAGCTGGCTCCAGTTGGCTATCTTGCCTCCACCCCACGTGTATGTGATTTTTTAAGAGCTTTTTCTTTGAAAGCTTAGGCAGTCTTTTTGAAAAAGCAAAAAGATAACACTGGAATAACTAGTTTTTTAATTTTTATCAAAATTGTAAAGAATGACAGCAAGGTCACAGCTATGCCAGCCCTACTTTTAGGAAAAGTAAGTTTAAGTTCAAATTCTTCTGCTGCTAGGTTTAGAACTACCACCCATTGAAGGAAGTCAAGACTGTTTGGTCAGTCTGTCTACCTACTAGATATAATACACTCCTTAAATGGGTAAGCCCATAAGAACAAAAGAAAAGAAAGTCTAAGGGGTTGATTAATAGGCCCTACATTATCTCTGCTTGTGGGGGAAGCAGTACAGTTCTAAAAGGCCCCCAGGTTCCCATGCAGACAGCAAGCTGCCGCAATTCCTTATAGCTCTTTCTGCCAGAATTTGAAATAAAGTTAGCCGACTTGAAAGCTTAAAGAGAGATAGTCCTTAATAAGGATGCTATCCTCCCTGATGTCTCAGAACTAACATAAATATGCTCATATATCACTCATTTCTGGAGAGGATATTCCAGCCTGATGTTCCCAGCCAGCTGCTGACTAAGGAGTGTGGCTTGAATCTAGCTGCATGTGAGAAGCTACCCCCTGCACTGTCCTGACATAGCTTAGCTGGGAATTAGCTGTTACAATAGCATGGGTTGGACTACCAAACATCATTGAGCCACAGGAACAAAATAGACAAGTCCACACGGGAAAGGGGAGAAGTAATTCAATTTTTTGATGCGTATAAGAGGAGAACTTAACAAAAAATATGGACAGTCTTGCCTTCATTGCTATTACCATCACTGTAGGCAACCCAGGTTGGCCAAATTGTGTGTTCACTTCACCATCTCCTCTGAAGGGAAGCCCCTTTAAGGACAAGACTTAGCCTCGTGGTAACTGTGTCTCAAATGCCACCTGCAACACTCTGTGAATATTTGATGACTGTTCACTTTGTCAGGCTATTCCAGCCCAAGAATACAGGACAGTCTGGAGTAAGTTCAATAGTCACCATTTTTTATGTTATCTTGGTTTATATGTTATCTCAGTTAATCTCTCCTAGAACCATATGAAGTTGGTGTTAACCATATGTTTTATAAGTGAAGACAGTGAGGTCGGAAAGATTATATTACTTGCCTAACACCTTAAAGCTAAAAACCAAGCCAGATTTGACTTTGTCTCTGGAACTCCAGAATCCAAGTTGCATCTATTGTGTGTTGTGTATACTTCACAGAACAGAATCAAGACTGGGCTTGGCCTATATTTAAATTTTGTACAAACTCACATATCCAGCACAATTTTTGATATAGTTGTTTTTAACCTTTCATACTTGTTTTGTTTTTTTTTTTTAATTTCAGATTAGTATAAAGGGTACATACAACTAGGTTACATTGTTTGCATTTGTTACGTAAAGTCTTAACCTTTTGTACTTGTTAAAGTGAGCTGGTTAACGTGCATCACTGACCCACAGCCTGCAGAGCATTCCAGTAGATAACAGGGAGGGACGCACGAGCTACAGAATTTTCTGTTGAAAGCACAAGGTTTGATCTTCGTTTTCAAAGTAGGCTTGAAGAACCTTGTTTGTATGAAAGAATGCAAAAATAAATAATAAAAATGTTTTGTCTTAGTAGCATAGCAAGACTTTAAAATGGAATTAAATTTATTTTCACTTGAACAATCACATTTGACTATGAAATGTAAGTGTGCTAGCATAGATTTTTCCTTTTTTTTTCACGCTGTGGAGGAGGAAATGTTTTAATTCATGAATAGTATACTTGGTATGCATCTGATCGTCCTATGCATAAATCATTTATTAAGCCTTCTGTCAACTGCATTTAACCAAATAATAGTTCTCTTTCATCTTTAAGAAGAAATATCCATATGTGATGCCTCCAGATTTTTACAGAGGAACAAGCTAGTCCTGTTCAAAATCATATCCATCAACACCATCTAAGTTATACAAAACATGGATCAGGCTATTTATTTACTGATAGAATTTTTGGAGTGGTTTTATGTAAAGACTGACTTCCACACCAGTCTTCCTCAGAGGAACATTCTTTAACATTTTCCCTACTAGTATCACTGAGTATAAGAAGCAAAACAAAACAATTATAGGACACTTAAATAAGATGTTATTTAAGCTGTCTTACTTTTTTTTTTTCTTGCATTCATTCCTTCAAGCAAGGAAATCCTTTCCTTCTTGAAGGAAAAAAAACAAAGATGTTTCATCCTTGAAGACTCAATTTTCAAGCAAAATTGCCCTCTTGCCCCTACTAGTCACCTCAGAAATGCACAACCCCTCAGCAGACCGCCAGGCAGAGGTGTTTAGCAAATATTAGCAAATGAATAATCAATGAGTTAGTGTCAATTATATTTTTTTTAACAAAAAACTGCTATCCTCAACACAAGGGACGTGAGATGCTATGATGTGAAGAGCAGGACGGCTGTTGGCTGTCACATGCACTGTTTACACTGGGGATAGCCTATTTATGTTTTGTTGTTATTTTCTTTCTGGTTTTTTGCTAGTTTGTTTGTTTTGTTTTTTAGAGATAGAGGTCTGGCTATGATGTCCAGAACTCTTGAGCTCAAGCAATCCTGCTGTTTTTAGCCTTCCAAATTGCTGGAACTGTAGGTATCTACCACTGTGCCACAAATGAACTAGAGTATGGAGTGGCTTCTTAGAATGCAAGAGATTGTTTATCTGGGTGGCTTAGGTGACTGTGGGTGATTGAATGTCTATGTAACATGAGATGTTCTATTGGAATTCAGACTGCAGGCTGTGGAACCGTGCGGCCCTGTGTCCAAGCCTGGCTCTGCTCTTTCCCAGCTGCATCACCTTGAAAGATTACAGAAATTCCTGGCAGCAGTTTTATAGCTATAAATCTGGAATAAAAATACCTCTTGCTTAGGATTAAAATGGAGACTTTTCAAGGTATATCAAAGCGTAGCAATGAGAAAATAATAATTTTTCAGTATGTAAAAGGCAACTCCTTTATGATGCTGGTTTGTTATTCTGCTACTGCTGCCATTATGCTGGTTTCTTCTCTTGGAGTCCACAGGGAATTTTGGCTGACTCAGACTTTTCAGTGTCAGGAAGACTCTCAACAGACACCTCATATAATCTAGAATACAATTAACTTTTCCTTGACACTGAAATCATTTTTTTTTTTTTTTTTTTGTATTGATATAGCAGTTTAGTAAAAACTTGGGTTTAAGATACAAAATTTCACTGGCGCGGTGCTTGTTCAAGGGTTTGTGTTTTGGGTTTAAATTAAAAAACAAAACAAAAACACTTCAAAAAGCACACTGGCAAGGAAATTATTTATATTAAAACAAAATTGATAATAAAATTAACTATATATAAAAAAAAAAAAAAAAAAAAAAAGATACTAAAAGTATGATCCATAAAAGGAAACATAATAACCTGGACCTCATTAAAGTGAAAAACCTCTGCTCTGCAAAGACACTGTTCAAAGGGTCAAG